>JPSZ01000025.1:132100-167143 GCA_002161795.1 Curvularia sp. IFB-Z10 | reverse complement strand
GGTCGCATCCTTCAACTGTTACTGGTCCGAGGGCGTAAGGCCTTTCAGGATCGTAACAGAAATAACTTATTAGAGATAGATTAGTAAGTAATTATTAGCGTAGGGCGCTATAGTATATAATATACTATTTTACTAAGGCTAGCTATTTGAAATAGTAGTATACAAAGAGATAGCAGCGCTATCCTAAACATCTATCTTACTAAGATAGAATAGATAGAATAGTAGGACGTAAAGTAATAAGTATAAAAAATATATAGATTTTATTATTATACTTATTATAGTTAATATAAATCATACTCCTTTATAAGTAATTATCTAACAAGATTAATATTTTATTAATTTATTTAAAATTTATTATTTTTATATATTAGTTACATTTATATAACTTTTTTCTATAGAATTACTAAATAATTCTATAGACTACTACTTTTAGCTACTTCGCCCTAACCTAGACTAAGAATAGAGAAGTATAGTTAAACCCTGTGTAACATTTAGTGTAAATCTAAATGTTTAGACTCTAGATATTTATAGAATAGAGTAAGGTACCCTACACCTATTTACTCGCCTATATACGCTGCTATAAGCGTGTAAAGAGATTGTTCTTAGTTAATATAATAAGAAGCTATAGTAAGGCCTATTCTCCTATTGAAGGACGTCTGTAAAAGGCGTTATTATTATAGCATAGTAGTAATTATGCAGAGAGTCGCTTTAGGTTTAGTAGGGTAGCTTACTAACTAATATAGCCTACTTACTAATAGGACACGTTCTAATAGATAGGCGGTGTACAATAACTTTGCCCTGTATCTTTCTTCTTCTATATAATAGGTAAATGCATACTTGTTAGGTAGGCCTCTCCGCCCATAACAGCTATGTTGCTCTAGAGCCTTAGATAAGGCCTAAGAATACTTTACATACACGCCCGCAAAATTTGCCGTCTGGCACGTCGCTGCACCTAGCAAACACATGGGATTAACGTACTTCTTCTGATACACCTCCGTTACCTTGCCATCATTCCAGATGTAAATGTGGTGATTCGGCATCAACCTGTGCTCGCCTGAGATAATGGAGAAGCTGCCCCCTTTCGTCAGGGTGGCTGAGAACGCGCCATCGATGGCCCCGGCCTTGCAGTAGGGATTCGTAGCGTGGGTTACCATTCTGATGTCTACGGATGTGGCTGTGCTAAGGGCGAGTTTCTTAACGCTCATCTTGGATTTTGATGCAGTTCTTTCAGACACCACTTTACCCGTCTTTTTATTGTATACGTGTGTGGTGCCGATGGCGGTGTGTCCAGTTACGGCTTTTGTTGACCATGTGACAAGGGCGTGCGCAGCGGTGCGGTAGCTTGAGGATGTCCAGTCGAAGCCGTGGCCGTCGCCGCCGAATTGATAGCCGGAGCCGTACGTGCATAGCGCTTTGCCTGCAATTGTGGGGGCGTCAATGCGTGCTTCTGGGATGAAAGTGATCCAGCTCAGAGTCGTAGAGTCTGCGGCACGGACCATGATCGTGTCAAGGTGTGCGGAGGTGTTGGTATCCCGAGCGGCAACGTGGACTTGGAGAGACCAGCGCGTGGCATTCGGATTGCTCTCTTCGCGTGATAGAATGGGGAATATGTCGTATCGGTGCGTGGCTCCAGATATAGCGTGAGCATCACGGTAGGACGCGCTCCCAGCACTAAGGTTGACAAGGTGCTCTCCATCTCGCGTGAGGAGATATTCAGTTGTGGGCGAAAGAGGGTCCCACGAAAGGTCGACGAACGTGTCGCCTACTGCTGAGATCACACCACGGTGCAGAAGTGACTCGTCGACGATGGCTTCGGTGCCAGACAGCGATCGTCGCACACGCAAATCGTGGGTTGATGAGATGTCTCTTTGGCTCAGAGCATGATAGTGGGTGACGTCAGAAAGAAGATCAGCTCGTGCAGCATCAAGTGTGAACTCCGGAACAGATTCATGGATAGATATCGCTATGGCGACGTGAAAAACGAAGATGGATAATACAAGAGTGTATAAATACGACCACATCTTAGAGCGTGCTGAAGAATGTCCTCACAAGACAAACCTCCGTGCGTATTTATACCTCGATGATGTTGGGGGCGGTAGACAGCCATCGAGACAGATGCCTGGCGTGCAGCTGAATACATGCATCTAACCCACTGCATCTACCACAGCCCTGGTAAATTTGTAGCTGGAAGCCTTACACCATGCAGTTCTGGTAGATCGTGAAACATATCAATAGCTGCGTGGTGGCTGGGGCCGAAAGATGGCCTATGACGAGCTTACAAGTCCTGACTCTCGAGATGATGTGCTGTGTTTGTGGCTTTAAGCCCTTGCTTCAGCTTCACCACGCCTAAGTGGGGGATGACTCAAGATTGCCTAGTATATCATTAGTCTCCGCGGGGTGTTATTTAGTCCTCTAGCCTTACCACGTTCTAGCCTTCTCAAGCTTAGTCGTTACCAAACCCAATTATGCTCGTACCGAGGGATAGGAAAATTGTTTTGACTTTCTGTGCGACGTCGCAGTACGAAGGAGCTCGTTTTTAGTGAGGAATCAGGCCCGTGCGCCCTACCAAATGCCGCGCACCACACTAAGTAGATACTGTATCTTGAAATATATCACCACCACAACGTCTAGTCATGGTTCTGAATCGCCGTAAACCTTTCCAAAGTAAGCACACACCTCAGAAGAGGGTTACAAAAACTTCTCGCACTAAAATTCATCTGATAACGCGTGCATTCATCGCTAGTGCTGTCCTCTTTGGAAATGCTTCACTAACTCAGTAGCCGGAGGTAGCTGCGGTTCGTATTCATCCTTATACAGATATTGAATAAGAAGCTTTACAGTCTCCAGCTCATCCTCAGGTAAATCAAGTATGCCGCTCTTAGTTTCCTCACCTTATATTAGCTAAGCTGGGTGTATAACTAGTGTGTAAAGTTACTTACATGCCCACTAAAATTAACCACACGTGCAAAAATACTTGCTTAATCATAGATGATAACCTTATAGACTTTATATATATTACTACTGCACGTGGTTTTAAAGTTAGAGTAGGCGCTAGATACTAAGAAACGGCGTAAATGTAAGCATTAACGCAATTATTAGACCTAAATTTTTAACAAGATTCACACACCTTTTATGTAAGTTAAGCACCTGCTTTTACAGTGTAGTTGCTATAACATCAAGGAAACGTAGGTGAAAGTGACCAAAAAGAAACGCAACAAAAGATTGTTGTAAGAGGAGGCCAAGTTAAGATCGCTTCGATCGCCAGAGGCTAAGCGGCGAGCGAAGCGAAAAGAAGCAAGGGCCTGTTTGGCAGAGCTCCAGTTCCAGCTCAGCTCAGCTAGGCTAAACCAAAAGCAGTAATTGGAGTGTACTCTAACTAGAAATGGGCGTCGTGTTCGGCACGATTTCAGCTCAGCTCAGTTCAGTTTTCACAGCTGGAGGTCTAGCTTGTTAGCGTTGCCGCGAAGGATTTAAACCATGTCTAGTGCTTAATCTACCCTGTCAATTACTTAAAGTAGATGCTTAGGGCCTGTTCGGTTTCGCGACAGCGACAGCGATAGCGCTAGTAGATACTGCTGGCAGAAAGTTATTACCGCGGTGAATTGCAGGGCTAGTAGCGCTGATTAAATTAATCGAAAAGCAGGAGGCTGTTTAGTTTTAATTAAGCGATACAATTCGCAGTCTGTATTATCATCAATAAGCAAGCTAAGTAAGGATTGGCTTAAGCTCGACGATACCTTTTAAGGTAGGTAGTAAGCTAGCACTACCCCTTTAAAATTAAAAACGCCACTAAGTCCTTAATCGCTGTTAGAACCAAACAGCCCCCTGTTTGGCGACAGCAATTCACTCCAGCATTACTATAATAGGCATAGCGTCGCGATCAAGCTGAGATCACTGTCGCTATCGCTGTCGCTGTCGCGAAACCAAACAGGCCCTAAGCACTCCGGCTCGCAGCTGCTGCTTATAAGCAACAGTTCCAGTTTGAAGTTACGTGATAGGCCGCTTTTGCTGACTTTCTAACGCTCGAACTGAACTGAAGGATACCTGCCAAACACGCTGTCCAGTTTGACGCCTAATATAGTATAGCGCGCCCCACCGTCAAAAGCCGTTAAAAACGCCAACTGAGCCGAGCTGAAACTGGGAGCCGAACAGGCCCTAACTACAGTAACTAGTCACTTACATACACTGTGAAGCAAGGTTTAGAAATCACTAGGCCATAGCTTCCGCTGATAGCGCGGGGTCGCTTGTCGCTGCTCACGCTGTTATTGGAGCCAAGAGCCACTGGCTTGGTCTGACACCAAATCACCAGACTCGACACCCGATTTAGCCGATCGTCTTTTGGCGTTCTGATGTGCATGATAGGTCTTTGAGTATGCATTACTGCGATTAGAGGCATGCACTTGCTGAGGTCTGGCCCGCACGTTGCAGAACAGGAACGTGGCGGACACAATACAGCAGGCTTACTTACTTTAGGCTGCTTAACTATTGTCTACCCATGTAATAAGACCATCTTTCCCCTCTTTCACCGTCGCCACGTTTCTGCGGCGTGGTGCTGCTATGCCACGACTCTAGAATGCTGGCACTCTTGATTATACTTACAGCTAGTAAGCAGAGAGAAAGATACAGCTTAAAACGTTAACTTATAAGCCTTCTAACCATGCTAAAATTATATACTTAGCGATCGTTACCGCTACTAAGTGACTAAATAAAATACAGCATAGTAGCGAGCCCTTATAGCTTATTATTTTTAACTAATTATCAAGGTAATAGTATATAACGTCTAGGATGGGTGAGTGACCGAGATGGGCGAGTAATATATAGAATATTAAAAGAATAAGCACGACACACACGCACCTTATAGAGAACTATAAGCTTTAGAGCTACCTAATAAACTATAGGCAGACATCTTTATAGACTTTATTATAGGCTTACTACTATTAAAGGACCTAGTTATAGGAATACTCTATAACGTAATATTAGTTGTAGTAGATAGATTTATAAAATAAGCTAAGTATATACTATTCAGGATTAACTATATAGTAGTTAACCTAGTACACATTTTCCACGACAGAATTATCTAACACTATAGGATACTAAAATTAATTAACGTCTGGGATGGGTGAGTGACCGAGATGGGCGAGTGACCGAAAATGCCAAGACCCCACCAACATTATGACTATTACATGACTATTACAACGCAACTACAATAGTAGATAGAAAATGTAATAAGCTATTCTACTCAGAATCTACTTTTACATCTTTCTTGCATGTTCAAGAGTTATGTCCTGCCTCACCACAGCGTTTACAGTGCCTTTACGATAGTTCGCCCACCTTAACGCGCGCTCTCTTCTTCACCTTCTTCCTATCACTACGCGCCCCAAACTCTTTTAGAGCTGCCAATCGCTCTCCCTCTTCAACTATTAGAGTCCCCTCCCTCTGCACTCGCTTTCTTTTATGTGATCTTCGTCGCGTGGCGGCTTTATTAGCTACTTTAAGTTTAGAGACTCGTTTTTGCGCCAACACTAGCTTCTGCGCGATAATTGCAGCGCCTTTGGCCAGCTTTTCAAAGGCAACCACCATACTTGCTGGTGAGCTGTCTATATGCCTCTGAATCCTCTGCTTCACCAGCGTCGATTGCGACCCTAGTTCTAGGGTGTTGCTAGGGGTTTGCGATAGCCAAGGCAGATCTTCTATAGCAGGTGGTGTTGGCGTGCGCAGCTTAACATCAAGCTTCGATATCACCACCTCTGGGTCGTGTGGAACTAAGCCAGAGCCTTGGAACCCTCCTAAGATGTTGTCCTTTGTAATAGTCTTGTAATAGGCCTGCTAGAAGGCTGGTAAGAACTCTATCTTAGTCATGTGGTTAATCCCATTGCGCATCATATCCTCAGGTGTTGGCGTGCGCAGCTTAACATCAAGCTTCGATATCACCACCTCTGGGTCGTGTGGAACTAAGCCAGAGCCTCGGAACCCTCCTAAGATGTTGTCCTTTGTAATAGTCTTGTAATAGGCCTGCTGGAAGGCTGGTAAGAACTCTATCTTAGTCATGTGGTTGATCCCATTGCGCATCATATCCTCGGCTTGGCGCCCATACGCCCTCTTCAAAGGCGAGAAACAGCCCACATCAAGCGGCTGTAGTAGGTGAGAGGAGTGTGGAGGCATGCAGAGAGTAATAATCTTTGCCTCCTTGCAGTATTGCTGGAACTCGAGCGAGTCGTAGCTCTCATGACCATCAAGAATAAGTAGACAATAAGCGCCAATAGTACGCTCTTTTATATGCCTATAACGATGAGCGCTAATAGTACGCTCTTTTGTATGCCTGTGAAAGTGCTCCAACCACTTTAGACCAAGCTCATTTGTTGTCCAGCCGTTCTCAGAGACCCCAATAAGCCAATCCCAAGGTAGGCTATCCTCCTTGTACCAGGCAGAGAGGTAGTGCTTGCCTTAAAAGATAATAAAGGGTGGGATCGCAAAGCCAGCTGCGCTAACACAAACCACGCTGGTAACCCACTCCCAGTTGCCCTGCTGCAAGGACTTTGGCTTTGATCGACGCTTAGAGGCTGTAACTACTACTGACGCGTTATGCATACCCATCATAAAGCCCGTCTCGTCAAAATTGTATATATCGCCGTCCTAGATACCATACTTGGCTTTAGTATTCTATACTAGGCGGAACCAGCCCTGCATAAGCTCAGGATCCTCACAGAGGGCTCTCTTATAGTCGTACTTTCAATTAAGCTTTATTTAAAGCTCTAGTCGACGCTTTACAAAGGTCTTAGCCCAGGTCTGGCCAACAGGCTCGCAGTTACGAGCAGCTAGCAAAGAATCAGCTAGATCTTTGACTGCAGAGAGGCGCAGTAGAAATCCTCGATAGTCAAGGTCCAGTATATAGTCAACAATCGTCTCCTCTTCTATCACAAGGAGCCTCATTAATTTGGGCGTACAATCTTGTCGAGAGAGCTTTCCTGCGAGTCTTCGTCTTAGTATACTTTCAGACACGTTATAGATCGCTGCAGCTCGTGGTATATTAAGTGTCGCGTCACGTTAGATAGCTAGCACTGCAAGCTGTATTTAGGATTCTTTTAAAGGCTTTTGCACGTTGTTTTGTTAAGCCATCGCGTGTAATAGTCATGTAATAGTCAAAGTTGGTGGGGTCTTGGCATTTTCGGTCACTCGCCCATCTCGGTCACTCACCCATCCCAGACGTTATAGTAATTAGCGATTATAGCTGCACCCCTGCACTCTACTACGAAATAGTTTTAATTAATCTCACTCTACGTAAATAGCTTAGCGCTAGATGTCTACTACAGAGTGACTAATATTATTAGTTAGCTGTTAATCTAACGATGACTGATTTTATAGGATGCTACCCGCAGAGGTAGAGCCGCAGTTGCCAATGATTGTAATTAGACGTGCAAAGGATGAATTGGGAATTAATCTGAAAGTTGACTTAGGTGTAACCTAATATTATCGTCATGTTACATATAATAGATGTGGCGCGGGGTCACGCTGTATATTAACTTAGTACTAATTACAGCGCTCCGATGTCATATAACGCGATCATGATACTACCCGATAGCTGTGCTGCAATAAACAGGGTCTTATTAGCCACATTGCTGCATTAATATGGCCAGCATATCTCCCCATGTACCAATGTAAGTTCGCAAACGTCTAGAGCCGCGAGCGACTCTACTCCGTTATTGGCTGACTACGGGGTTATCGTTCGCGACCCGGCTGCTTGGATTTCGCCAGGGACCGATGGGCCGGCCCGTTGTAAACCTGGCTGTCGCTGGCAACTTTGTGCTCGTCACCCAGTGTTTCGTGGCAGGCCTCTGCATCGATCATGTGAGACGTGGCCGGTGATCATTCGAGCTTTGCAGGTGCACTGGCGGTAAGCTGACCCGTGATACTGGGTAAATCGCACATGCTCGTCCTCGAATGAATGAGATTGTGATAATAGTGGCAGGATGCGTCGTGTTGCTTTATCTTTCGCTTTTCCCCTGCGCCATCTCGCTTTAATTTGAACATCGTTCTATCCCACGCCAAACAGTAATTCTTTCCTTATTTTATGAATACACCTCGGAAAATTCCCTCATAGCACAACATGTCCCTACAATCTATCGAACAAAAAATCTTTTAGATATTATCGATAAGCTTCAATCACATAGGATCTATTAATACGTCGACCTCCCCAAGATCGTCGTATGTAGCGAGCAATCTTCTAGCAAAAGCTCGGTCCTCGAAGCAGTTTTGGGTGTAAGGTTCCCAAGTAAAGACAATCTATGTACGAGATTTGCAACCAAGTTGATACTTCGAAGAGGCTCAGATGCACCCATCAAAATTGGCATCGTTCCTGGTTCTTAGGAGAAGGACCGCTCAGAGGATGATCTGGAAAAGTTGCGAAACTTCCATGTCTCGGTCTTAGCAGAGGACTTACAGCTCGAGGAAGTTATTGAATCCGCAAAAGATGCGATGGGAATCAACGGGAGCAGCAGAGTGTTCAGCTCTGATATTCTTCATCTGGAGTTGTCAGGCCCCGATCAACCGCACCTTACCCTCGTCGATTTACCGGGCTTGTTTCAAGCCGGAAGTCGCTCCCAATCGGACGCGGATAGCGAGACCGTCAAGTCCCTTGTACTGTCGTATATGAAGAACCCACGTAGCATCATCCTTGCTGTCATATCTGCTAAGAACGACTTCAACAACCAATCAATCACAAAGCACTCACGTCAAATCGATCCAAGGGGGGAGCGCACACTGGGACTGATTACGAAGCCAGACCCGCTGGATGAAGGATCTGATAGTGAGCGTTTTTACTTAGAATTGGCACAGAACAAAGATGTCAAGTTCCGGCTAGGTTGGCATGTACTTCGTAACAGAGATTATACCTCCAGGAACGCATCTATGGAGGAGCGTGACAAAGTCGAAGCCGTGTTCTTCAGTACTGGAATATGGAGATCATTGTCAGCTAACCAGGTTGGAGTCCATACCTTAAAGCCAAGGCTCAGCAAGATCCTCAAAGACCACATAGTAGCGCAGCTGCCTGATGTGCTAACCCAGATCAAAAGCGTAATTCGAGGATGCACAGAGAGACTGGACACACTAGGCGCATCTAGGGCTACCGCGCAAGAGCAGCGACGGTATCTACTGCAAGTCAGTCAATCCTTTAGTACCCTTATCAGGGCTGCCATCGACGGACAATACTCGGAGCATTTCTTCGGCGACGCCTCTACTACGGAGAGCTATCAAAAGCGCCTGCGAGCTGTACTGCAAAACACATTAACAGACTTTGCGGCAGATATGCTCAAGAAGGGCCACACATATACCATCGTCGATGAAGGGGCCTTCTAAGCTACCTCATCACATATCTCGCTCAGATTACGTTGTAAAAGTCACCAAGCTTCTAGAGCGAAGCAGAGGCCGCGAACTACCAGGAACATTCGATCCACTCATCGTCGGACAACTCTTCCATGAACAGCGTAGGCCGGGGGCGGCGTTAGTAGATCAGTATTTGGAGATCATCCTCCATGCTGTCTATTCTCTGGCTCGCAAAGCCTTAGCACACGTGTGTGATGAATCCACACATGCTGGTCTATCAAGACGGTTCATCTACGTTCGATTAGAAAAGCTGACGGCAGAGCTTCGCAGCAAGGTATCAGAACTTCTAAAACCCCATGGAAAGCGGCCACCCAATCACATACAATCACTATCTCACCGACAATGTCCAGAAAGCGCAAAGCAAAAGAAGAGCACAGGAGGTCAAGAAATCTTTGGAGAGGGTCCTTGGTGGAGACTACACCGCTGTCGGCGTCGTCAATATACCAGTCAATGTAAACGTACTGATTAATACACTAGTCTCAAAGACAGAAGCAGATATGGCTAGCTATGCCAGTTTCACTGCCACGGATTTCATGGAAGCTTTCTACAAAGTAAGTGTAATAGGCGTGATCATAATGACAAAGTCTGATCGCAACAGGTGGCGATGAAGAAAATCATCGATGATTTCAGTGTGCTTGCGGTCGAAGCGCGTCTGGTCCGGGAACTTCCCTCATTATTCATGCCAGCTGATGTTATGGACATTGACGATGCGACAGTTGCACCTCTGGCATCAGAAAGTGAGGAGTCCTCAACAGAGAGAACGCTCTGCAGCGAGAAGCTCAAGGTCCTGGAAGACGGACTGAAAGCTCTCCAGAATGCGCGAGAAATTTCGTCGGTTCCACAAGGTACAAAAGTTTTACGATGACCTGAACGAAGAGGAAAGACACATTAACAGCTTTCAGGTTTTGATGGGGCATGGATGAAAGGTATGACTAGGCAATTTCAGATATCGTTTTAACTCACAAGGTGACACAGAACTAGAGTGGAAAGATAACGCAACAGAACCGGCAAATGAAGTTGATCAGAAGAGATTAATTCACATCTCGAGAGGAACCTCTGACAGCTCAAAAGGAAGTTCCACCAGTAGGGGATGATCGGATCTACCCTAATCAGACCCCTACAATTAATAATGCACGGGACCTAATATCGCCCACCTCCAAAAAGGATGTCAAGAAGAATAAGTACAAAGTGAAGACCACCGTACCGGAATTTTCAGACTGAAGACAACTCATCGGCCATGCATTGTCTACTATTCGACTCGTACGTCAATCAACAGGGCTACGCTGATCAAGATCCCAAGCGAGCAGCCCAAGTCCTTGATGCTCCTGGAGAGAGGAGCTGGGCCAGTGCTAGACTGGCCGAATCCATTCTATCAAGATTGGCGACCTGGAGAGCAACCGTGTGGGTGTTCGGAAGCGACTTGAGTTAGCATCAAAAGTGGGCGATGTGTTCTAAGAATTGCCATCATTTCATTTACACATGGAAGCTTCTAGGTGAACGCCACACCTCAGCTTCACAAGGAATAGCGCCATATACAATCTGTATTGCCTTATTACTAACCCGCGTTGCTACGCAACGTTAATCGTATCAGCGGGTATGCCAAAACACACAGTGCTTAGCGGAATTAGGTCTGACGTGGAGATAGACGTGGAGTAATTATATGTGTTCTATGCGCGAATGTCTTGAAAACGCAGCGCAATATGTCTATTTATAAGGCCTATTAACTATCTTCGCTTGTTAGAACTAGAGAAAGCGTAAACGATCGTGATAGAGCACAGGGTGCAAAACTAACTAACTAGTCTCCAACGTCGCGCAAGATCATGGTTAGCAACAGCACAGTCCGCAACAAGCAATTCAATCCAGGCTCTGTCAGAGACCCGCTTGCCTATCTAGGTAGCAGTTAAACTTATATGTAGAATTGCGAGGCCTAAAGAGGTAGCCAACCATTCCAATTCTGAACTTACTAGGACCTACTTGATTGATTGTTACGGCGGCTGAAAGATGGTATTGCTGTACATAAGTAGTTAGCCATCTCTTCACTATATATCCAACCCCTCGCTTCTAAATCTGCATATGTCGTTCCTTGTATGCTTAGTATGCGTAATATGCTAATAATAGCTAACTACTTAGGCATGTGCTTACGCTTAGAATGCTTACGCCTACAGAGAGTAAGTAGTTTAGAAGATTCTTCCAATCAGTTGTACCGCAATACTTCTACTATGCCGTAATAACGTTACTAATAAATAATTCGCAAACTAGCTAGTTACAGAGTTCGCAGTATTAAGCAAGCTACACTCCTCTATATAATTACTGTCAGGAACCGCTCTCATCCTTGCTATTTTGTGGTACACTAGCCTGAAGTGACTCAGCTACAGTATATAACCTACGAGATCGCTAAGAAGGCTCCTTAGCGATTCGTCTCGTTACAATCAAGACTATATTGTTGCCTATCACATCTCTATTGCTCGTACTGTCTGCAAACCTGACAAGTAGTCTAACAATTACACTATAGGTGTTAAGCTGTTATAGCTTAATATGTGAAGACTCTAAGTACGAATATAAGAGTTACCTGTTAACACTACCCTATCTCTCATCTGCGGCAATCAAGTCCAAAGACCTCAATATCAAGAGCTTCACAGCGTTCAATAGTAGGGATATGATATTTTAGGACGCTTACGCTAGAACTCAAACGCAGAAACTAAGGGACTAATTCGCGCTAGACTATAATAGGCGAGAATTAGTGTCTAATCGCGTTGCGTACACGCATTTTTGAATCAGGGTGCATAATTACTCGATTAGTATGAATCAGGGCCAAACCCACGTAGCATCATATACTAGGCCTCTTTCATCGCCTTATATTAGTTAGGGTAATAAGTCTAGGCTGCTATAACTAAATTATACTATAGTAGAGTGTCTGCTTACTAGTAAGCAGCTTGCGCTTCTTAAGTAAATTAGTGCGCAAAACTAAGCGAAAGAGTTTTTCGTATACTGCGTAGTTACTCATCTGGGGAGAAGACACCTCTTGTATCAGTAGTAGTATTTTTCCCTCTTTTATTTTCTTCTCTGTGCGGGTAGTGCAGTAATGTTAGATAACATCTAACACAGAGTGTGCCTAGTTACAGAGGCCTACGATATAGCACTTAAGAAGTAAATAGTCACCGCGTTATTGCAAAAGTTAATGCAACTAAGTGGCTTGTGTAAGAAGTGTCAAAAGGGAATTAAAAATATTCTCCCAGCATTAATCTAACATTTAAAACTTAGTATCTATAACTACTACTAATAAAAGTATAGCATAATTTAAAAGAATATATTATTTTACTTGTACTTAGTATAAACTCAAACGTTTATGTAATAGAGTAAGGCTAAAAAGAAAAAAAATTCTCTTAATTTTCCCTTAACCCTTACTCTGCTTTGAACTTTTAACTACCTACCTAGACTAACCCTTTAGCCCTTATACTTTGGCTTATCCCTGTACCTAGCTTAGGTTACTCGCTAGCCTACTCCATCATCATTGTACTACTACTGTTTTAACTACTCGTCTCTTTTGGTGAGCACTACGCTGTGACAGAACGTCCAATATATTAAACTTTAAGAAAGAAAGCTAAGCGCCTGAATGAATAAAAGCTGCCCATGCACTAGGATCATTATGGAACTCTTCTCGGACCTGCAAAACAGCGGTGTGCAACGCCTCTGCAACAGCCCGATTCGTATCTTGAGATCGGTGCTTGCTTGTGATGTTGCTATAGAAAAGTTCCGCCATTCGCACACAGACATGATCTTTTACTGACCACAACGATCCTATGACATGGGGAATCCCTATAACTTGGAAAGCACTTGATATGTGGAGGCTTTCATCTCTGAGATCTTTTGCCTTCACTTCTGCCGTCGAGCATGCAGAAAGATAAGCGATCCATGTCTGCCTAAGAGTGTCGACTTTAGAGATGTCTGCTACCGTCAACCGATCAACAGTAGGGTTTGCAGTGCTGCTCTGTTGAAGCAGCAAGTGGCTGTTGAAAGGGTCGACCGGATCTGACGTTCCGTGACACGCGAAATGTATGATATCTGATCCTTTGATATTGGCCAGCAACTCGGTTGCCGATGGGTATTCCAAATGCTTGCAATTGTAGGTGCCATCGCAAGCTCTCTTGATGGCGTACTTCTCATTTCCTACACCTTGAAGCGGCTGCTGTCCAGGTGTTGTTGGCATCGTTACGATCAAGATTGAACCATCCTGATGAACGGGTCGAGCGTGTTTAAGTGCTTGGGACCTCGAATGCGCAAGAGCTTTTAGCGTAGGTGTGTATGAAGGGATGGTTTGGCTCAAGGTGTTCTCTGATACGCCGACGGAAAAGTCACCTGCAGCGTGGAAGGGGAAGGTGCTAGCGATACCCGATCCAATCCACCAGATTCTGGGAATCTCCCCAGGGGCTGTTGCTCCGCTTGTAAGCAATTCCTCGAGGACCAATTGCACACAGTTCGACCAGAGCCACGAGAGGAAGTCGGGCTCGCTTTCATCTATGTCATCAATGGTAACGTTTCTCTTGGGATTGAATCCTCCAGGTGGCGGCTTGTAGATTCCTGACCCACTTCGAAGAAATGAGCATGCCTTTGAGAAGGATAGTCTTGGTAGTGGAAGCGTCCCAATCCTAGTAGTTGATATGATGATAGCATCTGCTCTGAGGTCTGTGACGTTGACTACGATAACAGGGCCTTCTGAGGCACAGCTCTTGAGTTCCTCTGGCGTAGAGCTCATCAGAAATCGCTCGGCTCCAGGTAGCTTCCGAATTCTAGCTATGCAGTTGTCCAGTTCGCGAGCCAGATTCAGGTAGTCTACCGTATTTGGTTGCACTGCATCAAACTGTTGGACGGTTTGCTCTCTGCCCGCATTGAGCGCCGCACGAATTCCTTCATACGCACCCACTTCTTCAGGGTATAATGCTTTTATCGACGCTATGTCGCTTCGATCGTCAATCAAAAGGCTCATGATGGAGCCCCTGCCGCGCTCTAAGAGCGTCACAGCACTTTCCGCAGATGCACCTGTATGAAGCGCTAGTGAGCAAGCTTCGGAGACTAAGCCTGATAATTTCGAAGCAACGTATTGCTGGTCCTGTGGACTTAATGAGAGATTGTTCATTATGGGTAATAAGTCCACTGCTTGGCTTGCAATCTCCCCAGCTTGCTTCCATTGGCATCGTTCTTTGAGTGATCGCACTATCTGCCGAGCTGCGTCCACACGATGGAAAGGAACAGCATTAGGGCAATTCCAAGATTTCATGAAACAACTCAGCGCTTCATTGTCGTCAGTCGGGTGTTTCGATAACAAGAGACGATGACCTAGATTATTCAGTCGTCCCGGTAACTGGACATCAGATTGTGCTGTGGCATCAGCGGATTTCCGACCGTACAAGATTGCAGCTTCCAAATCTTCTGTGTGTTTTTTAATTCGGAAACGCTTTTCAAGACCAATGCCGAGATTATTCCAGTGCGAGGCCTGGCCCCGATAGGAGGAGTCGGTTAATTCTACCGCTTGTAGTGCCGCTTCGATCCCTTGGTTCAAGTCATCCTCGTTGTTCGTAATATCAAACTTGTTCATGAGCAGAGAGCCCAAGTTGGTAAGATAAATTGGCTCTCTCGCGTCATCCTGTGGTGTTTTCTGTGATGCAGTTCTTAATGCAACAATGGCAGCATCCAGATGTTTCATGTCTTTTGATCGCTCATACAATGCCTGTAAAACTGCCCCTAAGCTGTTCATACGCATAGACCAATCTCTTGAATTTTCAGGTGTTCTAGCAATTCCCTCCCTTATCCGCTGAACTGCTTCATTGAGATTCTCCACTCTTCCTGTTTGTTCGAACCGCTTCCAGAGCTTATGGCCCAGGTTGACCAGACATCCGGCCAGGTAGGGATGGTTGTTTGGTGTAGCAGCAATTGATTCCCTCGACTTGGAAATCGCGTCATCTAAATCTACAGGATTGCTCTTGAGCATGAAGCGCTTGTACAGCAATGCACTGAGACTATTTAAGACGTCTCCATAGTTAGGGTGATCATTTGGAGTCATTTTCACTGCACAAGTAGCATATTCAATGGCCGTCGCTAGACTGTCATCCCTACTTGTCATAGAAAAGCGGTTGTCGTACATATTGGCTAAGTTGTGATATATCTCCGCCTTTTGGGTATCAACCTTGGACGTCGCGCTCGCGGCGAGTTCAGCTAATTGGATTGCTTCGTCCAAGTATTGGACATCATGCTTCCTTTCGAACGACCTGGCTAACTTGACGCTGAGATCCTTGAGTGCTGTTGGCCAGAAGGCTTGTTCTGGTGTTGTCTTTTCCAAAGCTTTTCTGCTGATCTGAATGGCTTCTTCCAAGTCTGACAATTCATTTGAGCATTCGAATCGTCTCTGAAGTCGGTTTGCCAAAACGTCCAAGTACACCGTGTAGTTAGGGTCATTTGAATTGGTAGCATCCAGGACCGATCGTCCCAAGTGAATGGCTAAATGGATATCTTCCATTCGCCCAAGTCGCTCAAATCGAGACTGTAGCATAACCCCCAGATTGGTCTGCAGCCCCTGATAACAAGGATGAGTCTGACATGTTTCCTGTATGATATCTTGCGCAATTTGGATGGCCTCGTTCAGATCCTCAACTTTTCCAAACCGACTATATGCTCCAAACTTGGAAAGGGCAGCGGCCTCCATAGCCATGGCCTAATCTTCACCGCCTAAGGCTTTCGAACGAACACTTTCGACGGTTTAATTGGTGAAATACGATGTAAGAATTCTGTAGTGGAGTAAATAGTCGGGTAATCTGGAGAAAGCTACAGGATAAGTAGTGGAGACACCAGTATAGTAAAAGCTAAGTTAATTTGGGACGCCTCAAAGCGGGCCTCACTAGGTAAACGTCAGCTTCAGCACTTGAATGCGCCAAGATTGTTGAGCTCCCATGGTGGAAGCTTTGACCAGGTTCATGGGTCAAGCTAAGGAAGTGGGCGCTGAGCTGTGATGGTATGTGGATGCTTGGCCGTGCGGGGTTCTCGACATCGTGCGGGGTTGCATGAGTGCTAAGAACCCACAACATGATCAAACAATGGTCTAGACTTTATTGACCCTGGTAGGCTCATGAGCAATGCCTCATCGCGGGATTTTTCCACAAGGCTTGTATCTGTATAGAGAGCCTATAGAGAGTCGAAGAAATAGCGTTCTGAATATTTCACAGCTGCAAACCATCGATGAAGTCACCTTGAGCTCTCAATTGGAAACATAGGTGAGGGGAAAATGACCTGTATTTTGATAAATGGGGTTGGACTTCTCAAGCAAAATCTGTAGAGCACTCTCAAATCTCCCAAATCAGAATCTAAGAGAATTGCAGCTTGATTGGTACTAAATTATTTTCAACAATTGTGTTTCAAGTTACTCTATGAAACTATTGTATTTTTATTTTATTTTTCGCTGCAAATGGGCAATATGAATTATTGAGTGACCCTTTTCTTTTGGATATTTTAGTCCAAGATGATAAGATAACAATGTAGTGTGATGATCCGTAGCTTAGATGTTGTTGATGCCTGATACAAATACAATGAGGACAGTACAATATCTAATTGTTTTCAGTTATTCCTAGTTCTTGCGTAGCATTGCCCATCACAATGATGAAAAGGGAGCACTTACGTTGCCGCTGCGAGGATCAATTCCATTGTTTTCGATTTTGTCAGGCCAGAGATTACGGTGAGGTAACAGGCAGTAGAAAATATGACAATCAATATTCGAACCAAAGAACTGTGGACTACGTTGCAAATGATAATAGGTATGAGTAGCAAGAGCGATATGAGAAGCAATAGCAGCGACCTAGCCGTCATTCTAATGATGGAGCCTGAATATACGTATACGTTGGTATCGGTCGATACCGTATGGTATGGACTCTAGAGTTCATATTAGTACATAGAAATTTTTTCGGGGATTCTCTCGTACCTTTCGGAACCCTCGATAAAAACGAATAAACATATCTTCTACCCACGATTCGATCTTACGCGTTGCGCTGTCTCCTAAAGATGCCAGAGTCATCAAGTCTTCTTCGTGTTCCAAGTACTCTGTCTCTTCCCTGCTTATACAGGCGTTTCCATTAACCCAGTTTTGAAGGCTCCGTATGTCTCTTTGCGGCGCATGTTCGAAACTTAACACTTGCTGAGTCTTTTGGGCGAAGGAGTCTGCATCTGTGGTTATAAAGTTGCTAGAAGGAAAATCGCCACTTCACATACCATAATCGGTAAGGCATGACTCAATTTCGGCAAGGCAAGATGTGCGTGCTGGATTATTGTCACAACGGCTCATTCCAAGATATAGCGGACATGTCTCTTCTTGGTCAATCTGTTCAAGTTGCTTTTCGAGTATCGATAGCCTGTCCTGCTTCTGCAGAAGAACTCGAGCACGCAGATTAGAAAACCGTCGACAAAGGAAGAAGCCATCGTGCACCGAAATAAGGTGGGAGAATCGAGGATACCCGGCCCTGTAATCCTCGACTTTGTTGCGTTAGTCCGAACATTCGAAACGCATGCGCTCAATCCTCTTCTTACCCTGCTTCGTTGGTATTTTTATCATCCTTCTTTTTCACTGGTTCAGATCAGGCAAATCTTTTTTAATTCCAGTATCTGATTCGGCTTTCACGCGACAAATCAAGATTAAAGGACGCTTACAGTGTGCACTCTAGCATATGTACGCGTTCTTATTATATTTTCCCAGCAACCAGCCCGGTTTTTGTACAAGTAGTGAGGTTCTGAATTGAAGTGAAGATGGGATCGTTCGCACAGCGTCGTAGCCCCAACGCAATCCACCGTGTTGACCAGGGAGCGGTACCAAACTGGCTGCTCGCATGACACAGAGTTTAGGCAGTTGAGTTTCCCTATAGGCATGAGGATTTGGCATGTGACCTTATCTGAGGAGACTTTTGCAAGACAAATAATGAGGGGTAAGGGTGCTAACTGATGTACTAATCGGTGTGTGCTGACCGGTGTGCTGACCAGTGTGCTAGCCGGTGTGCAATTTGCCACTCCCGCCCGCCGAACCAATCATAGTTGCATCCCCGATCGAGGCCGCAACTGTTAAAAGTGATTAAATATAATCCAGGAATATGAGTTAGGAGGGATGGATCACAGATCCCACCAAGAACTCTTTGATACTCCATCTAAGCAATTGATCTACCTGAACCCGCAGATATGAGTACCTCTAAAGGGTAAAGCGGTGCTTATCCTATCAAGGTTTCAATCGTTGTTACTGAATTTTTACCCGCAGAGATCAAAGCTCTGAAGTATCTTTTTGCGATGAGGATGAAGGCCGTGCCAGTATTAGACCCTACATACAGGTCCGTAATCTCAGCCTTTCGGTTTGACGCCCCTTTTAATGAAATACCTAGATAAGCAAGTTTCGAACAGGAGACAGGGTCTTTTTCCATCATCCAAACCAACGATTGCGAGAAGGGCCGTACGTCATTGCATGCGTACCTTCTGCTAGTCGATATGTTCTCTGTCTTGAGAACGGCGGAGCCGTGAAAAATGGGCAGGAGATAGAGGAAAAATACTTGGAAAAGGAGGTAGTATATCGCAGCTGACGCACCAATGGCAGGATGCCACCAGGCTACGCAATAACGCGCGGGATCAGTCATCCAGCCACCCTATCAAACCTGAGCCAATGCGACGCATAGTAGATCCATAATGACGCAATAAAATTGAATAAAACACAGAAGTATAATTTATTATCTAGCTTTACACAAAGTCTAAGTGTATTCTTAAATATAGCACTTCGTGCACGTTACTAGTGCGCGCTTTTGTCACTAACTACTCTCCCCCTATTCAATCTCTATAACTACCCTTTCTACTTCTATAGTAAACTACTAAGTCTACTATATCTAGAGCACTTTACTAAAAGCGATATATTAACGCCGCTAATCTTGCTTCTTTTTTTAACGCTTACTGCCCTAACGTAGCTTCTTATTTTCTTTAGCAAGTATTCTTGCTAATTATAATATAATCTAAAAGCCTTTAATAACTTAGCAGAGAAGCTAGATTATTAGGCTCTAGGATTCTTGATAGAGCTAGTCTAAAAGATATTCTGTTTACTGCTAAAGCTAAGCTATAGTACGTGGTACTTCTGCTTACAATAACGTACCTCACGGGTTCGTGCATTACACAGGTGCGTGCATTAATTTTGCCAAGCCCCTACTGATACATCTACTCTACCCTAATATTGCACTAACAATAGTATTTATAGCCCTCTACTGAATGTTAGATATAGCTTACTCTTTAAGCTCGTAATTAAGACTAAAATCTCTCTTTATAACGCGCTATAGCTATCTATAATATTACTTAATTAATATTAAGCTAATATCCTGTAGGATAGACTTTATAGGCAGATTACTAGCCTAAATAAAAGAATTTAACTAAGCTTAAGGAGAATATAGTTATTAAGTATACACTTAAGCTAGTTACACGTAGATTTCTTTCTAGACTTAAAGAGGTAGCTAATATAGCTAATTTCTTAGATACTAAGCGTAATCTAGACTAAATTAGATAAAACTAGCCTAGTATATTTATTAAACGTTAACCTAAGCTTATTATAAAATTTAATTATAAGTATAATTATAAGAGAGCCCTTTATAAAGATTTTAAGGCTATTTAAGACTAGTTTAGCTTAGTAGCTTATATAAAAGTTAAGTATAGTGTTAAGAATAAAAATATATATAACTTTAACAAGATAGGCTTTATAATAAGTTAAATTACCTTTAGAGTAACGTCTGGGATGGGTGAGTGACCGAGATGGGCGAGTGACCGAAAATGCCAAGACCCCACCAACATTATGACTATTACATGACTATTACAACGCAACTACAATAGTAGATAGAAAATGTAATAAGCTATTCTACTTAGAATCTACTTTTACATCTTTCTTGCATGTTTGAGAGTTATGTCCTGCCTTACTACAGCGTTTATAGTGCCTTTGCGATGGTTCGCCCACCTTAACGCGCGCTCTCTTCTTCACCTTCTTCCTATCACTACGCGCCCTAAACTCTTTTAGAGCTGCTAATCGCTCTCCCTCTTTAACTATTAGAGTCCCCTCCCTCTGCACTCGCTTTCTTTTATGTGATCTTCGTCGCGTGGCGGCTTTATTAGCTACTTTAAGTTTAGAGACTCGTTTTTGCGCCAACACTAGCTTCTGCGCGATAATTGCAGCGCCTTTGGCCAGCTTTTCAAAGGCAACCACCATACTTGCTGGTGAGCTGTCTATATGCCTCTGAATCCTCTGCTTCACCAGCGTCGATTGCGACCCTAGTTCTAGGGTGTTGCTAGGGGTTTGCGATAGCCAAGGCAGATCTTCTATAGCAGGTGGTGTTGGCGTGCGCAGCTTAATATCAAGCTTCGATATCACCACCTCTGGGTCGTGTGGAACTAAGCCAGAGCCTCGGAACCCTCCTAAGATGTTGTCCTTTGTAATAGTCTTGTAATAGGCCTGCTGGAAGGCTGGTAAGAACTCTATCTTAGTCCTGGATACCATACTTGGCTTTGGTATTCTGTACTAGGCGGAACCAGCCCTGCATAAGCTCAGGATCCTCATAGAGGGCTCTCTTATAGTCGTACTTTCGATTAAGCTTTATTTAAAGCTCTGGTCGACGCTTTACAAAGGTCTTAGCCCAGGTCTGGCTAACAGGCTCGCAGTTACGAGCAGCTAGCAAAGAATCAGCTAGATCTTTGACTGCAGAGAGGCGCAGTGGAAATCCTCGATAGTCAAGGTCTAGTATATGGTCGACAATCGTCTTCTCTTCTGTCACAAGGAGCCTTATTGATTTGGGCGTACAATCTTGTCGAGAGAGCTTTCCTACGAGTCTTCGTCTTAGTGTACTTTCAGACACGTTATAGATCGCTGCAGCTCGTGGTATATTAAGTGTCGCGTCACGTTGGATAGCTAGCACTGCAAGCTGTATTTGGGATTCTTTTGAAGGCTTTTGTACGTTGTTTTGTTAAGCCATCGCGTGTAATAGTCATGTAATAGTCAAAGTTGGTGGGGTCTTGGCATTTTCGGTCACTCGCCCATCTCGGTCACTCACCCATCCCAGACGTTACTTGTTATAGCTATATATTTAATATTTCTAAATTAACTAGGATGCAAGGTAAAGCCTGCTTTGCCTTTAAGGTGACATAGAGCGTTTTTGTTGCGGCATGGCTGTTAGGGTGTAGAGCGTCGGGTCAGGTAGGTTGGGTGGCTGGATGACTAATCTGGCCGGATGACTGATCCCACACGTTAACGTATTCCACCAGTAAGCTGGCCAAACCAGTAAGCTGGCCACCCTACTAAACTTGACGCGACTCTCTACGAAATAACTCTACCACCACGTAATAAAATAAGATATAATTAAGAGATATAATTTATTATCTAGCTTTGCATAAAGTCTGAGTATGTCCTTGAATATAGCACTTCGTGCACGTCGGCGGCGCGCGCTGACGTCGCTAACTCCCCTCACCCTGCTCAACCTCCGTGACTACCCTTTCTGCCTCTACAGCAAGCTGCTGAGCCTGCTGCACCTGGAGTACTCCACCAGAAGTAAGATAGTGACTCTGCTGTCTCTACCTTTGCTGTCGGCGCTGGCTGGCTGCACGCAGCTTCTTATTCTCCTCTGCAAGTATTGTTGCTAATTGCATTGCAAGCTAAGCGCTTTTAGCAAGCTAGCGTATAGCAACGCTTATTAGGCTCTCTAACTGCTAGCGTAGTCGCTCTTAAAGATAGCGTACTTGCTGCTATAGCTGCTCTACTATATGCAGTGTTTCTGTCTGCGTTATAGCGTTATTCGCTGTAGTTGTCTATAGTAGAGACGGCGTTTAGACGACAGTTAGCGACGATAGAACACACTCTAGATAAGAAAGGACAAGGCCTATCGCCTAAAAGCCTGCCTAGATATTCTACTGCGTAAATACTATTAGCTAGATCCGTGTATAGGCTATAAGGAAGTCTATCTTATTAACGTGGTAGACGCGTTAGTAGGCTAGCTCCTTAACCTCACGCCCGTACGCGCGCTTAAGAGGCGCGTAGCAGCTCACGTTAAGTGGCTAGAGGAGGTAAGAGGTATATGCTAGCATGCAGAGAGTAATAATCTTATTCTCTGCGCAGTACTAATCAAATTCTAGTATAGCGTGGCTGCTATAGCTATTAAGAATAAGAATGCGATAGACTCTAGCTATACAAGACGCTGTATGCTAGTTAAAGTGCTTTACCCACTTAAAGCCAAGTGCATCAGTTATCTAGCTATTATCTAAGACGCTAACAATCCAGTCTAGTAGGAGGTTGCGGTACCAGCTACTTAGGTAAACCTTACCAGCGAGGATCATGAACGGTAGCAGAGCCTAGCCAGACGCGTTAACGCACTCGATCGCTGTTACCTACTCTCAGTTACCTGGCTGTATAACGACTGCTCGACTAACTCTGTTAGAGCTAGTAACTACCCTTAACGTGCTAGCGACACCTATCGCGAACCCAGTCTCGTCAAAGTTATAGATATCTTGGTCTAGGACGCTGTACGTCTAGCGCGTCTCCTCTACTAGCTTAAACCACGCTGTAATTGTAGTAGGATCCTCACAGCTAGCGCGCTAGCTACTAAAGCGCCTAGTCTACTTTGTCTAAAGCTCTAAATAGCTCTAGATAAAGCGCGATACCTAGTTCTTGCCTATAGGTAGAGAAGGTAGATCCTAGCCACGCGCAGCGAGTAGAGCGTCTGCCATCTATTACACGTTAATAATATAGGGTAGAAATCCTTATTAATCTAGCTCTAGGATCCACTATACGAGAGACTACTCTTTAGTAGAAGATAGTTTGCGATTAACTAATCGCAGCTCTAATCGCGGCTAGGTGCCTTTAAGACGCGTCTAGAGAGTTAACTTTAGTATATTATACGCTTTTGTAAGAGCGCAAATAGAATATTTTAGATTATTATAATAAAATACAATAGCAAGGCCTATTCTACCTTCATAAGAAGTCTATACAGAGCGTTGTTATCGCAGCATTATAGTAGTTGTGCAGAGAGTTGTGTCAAGTTTGGTAGGGTGGCCAGCTTACTAGTTTGGCCAGCTTACTAGTGGAATACGTTAATTCGTGGCTGATTGATAAGCAAACTAACCACTTTCCTGTACTAGATCGTACTTATCAATTCGGTCACGAATTATTGCACAACCTGTTGATGCGGGCTGGATAGATATCTTGGCAAACCTAGTGCTTGTTGCGACCTTGTGACGTAGCCCATCCTTTAGAGCGCTGCAATCATGGCGTGATTTTTCTAAACTTTTACGTAGCGTTTTGTTTTTTCTCATTAAGTGGGTAGCAGAAAAGTTTCACATGGCCAACATTCCATTTTCTTTTGCTTGGAGTTAAAGTGTATTTGGAATGATTGCCCATCGAATTGTCCCACTTATTTACACAGACTCTTAGCATTTACATATGTTCTCTGTGTAGGAATTTGTCTACTATCCAACTCACCTCAAGTCTTCCTCCATTAGATCCAGTTATTTCGTGTATGCGCTCTGAGGTGCATGGTAGCCAAGCGACGATGGATAAACCAGATTCTACGAGACTACGCTTCGCCGTTTTGATCGGGATAAATGCCTACGCCGAAAGACCTTTGAAGGGTTGCGAACGGGATGTACAAGAAATTAAGGAATATCTCGAAAGGATACCGAATGCGGTTCATGTGGAGATGCTTTCGACAGCCTACGGTGACGATTCTGGTTTCGCTCAAGATAGGACGCTCTGGCCAACATATGGCAACATCACTTCTACCCTGGAAAAGGTGACATCACTTGCGAACGCGGGAGATTTTGTCTACATCCACTATTCTGGACATGGAACTCGGATGGAGCCCTGCGACGAATATGGCAACAAGTGTAGTGGGGATCTAGCGCTGGACTTGCTTGAAGGGTCCGGTGGGAGTGACATTCGCTATCTTCGTGGTCTAGAATTAGCCTACCTTCTGGACAACATGGTGAAGAAGGGACTATTGGTCACACTTGTCCTAGATTGCTGTTTTTCTGGATGTGTTATGCGCCATGGCGACTACGACGGGATCCGGTCCCTTCCTTATGACGCTGAGGTTGATAAGGCGTACCCACCAGATCCTATCAGAAGCACTGGTTACAATGATGGGCGGCCGGTCTATCGCGATGGAGAGATCCAACCTAATTGGATTGTTGACGCGGATGGCTATACAATCCTCACAGCATGTGGACCTCATGAAATTGCACGGGAGTTGAAATCTGCCGACGGCCGCAGACAAGGAGCACTTTCCTATTTTTTGCTGTCCACCCTTAAACAGTTTGGCGACTTTCGCACAACACAGCAGAATCTCCATCGGCATCTCGGTGCTATATTTCGACAGTATCAGTCAACCCAGAATCCCATGCTCTTTGGCAACAAGAATCTAACCTTCTTTGGAGGGCCTCAGCTGAAGCTTGACTCTGCCACCATATCCGTCGTTAGGCACAGAAACGGCAGCCTCCATTTACAAGCCGGCCAAGCACATGGTGTATGTAACGGTGACCAATTCGTCCTGAGGACGTTCCATTCAGCAAATCCTGACTCGAGTCACAAAATTGAAGATCCAGTAATCGCAAAAGTCATCAAATCAGGAGGTCTTACTTCAGAGCTGGAACTTTTAGTAACGAGCCACAGTCAGACCGATGTCCAGACGGGATGGACTGCAAGAGCAATAACTCGGCTATTGCTACGAAAGTTCCCTGTACAGCTTATGGCGGGTCTTCCGTATCTAGAGCCATGGATAAGGGCCGCTAAAGCAAGAACATCACTCGATATTCACACCACTCAAGTTCTAGGATATCCATTTTCATTCCATCTGGCCCAGAACGCCAACAAGAATTACGAAATCCTAGATGAATCAAACAATGTGATCATCACCGTACCTGGAGCAATAGACGAACGAGAGAGGGCTATAGGTTATCTCTTAGACCTTATAGGCCACTTGGTAGAATTCAAGTTTATAAGAGGTCTCACGAACAATCTGCCATCACCAACTCTCAACGAATCGTATAGCGCCTATCTTGTTCACACCTCTGGTGAAACTACCGGAGCAGGCTCCATAGCAATGGTAAAGAATGATGATACTCTGTTTCTGGAAACACGAAATACTGGGGACCGACCTCTGTATCTCCACATATACAATATGACGCCTCGCTGGGAAATTGTAAATATCCTTAAAGACGTTTTCGAGGTAATCCCCCCTCACAACACTAATGAAGGGTTCACAGGAGTTTGTAGAAAGAAGTTGCGGATGAACATTCCACAAAAAGTACGAGATGCAGGCCGAAGAGAGTGTGAAGATATTCTCAAAGTCTTCATCACGTCGCAGCCGACCTGTTTCAATTCTCTTGAACTACCAGATATTGAAGGACAACTGAAAGGAAAGGCGAGTTTGAATCTAGTTGGCGATAGTCGACAAGCGAGCAGTACTAGTCCCAGTGATTCTGAAGATTGGGTTGCACTAAGTTTTGTCATCCACGTTATAGATAGGTAGAAATTATACGCCACTAGTACATGCTTCCATCTACAGGCTTCCTAATCGCAGTAATTTTATTAATACAGGACAATGCTAATCGTCATACCTTGGTTACCGCGCGCTCAAGCAGCAGTCTCGCTTGGTCAATGTGAAGCGTCAACGCATTCGTGCTGAGCGGGGAACTACACCCTCAGAGCTGTCCATCCTATATAGTCATGGGCATATTAGGAAGTGTAGATTTGAGCATAATAAGCCAAACACAGTAAATCATTGCTAAGAGCTTGTTACGTGCTTCTTCACTCTATCAAACGTAGAGCTATTAGAAGAGATCCCTAAAACACCGCTAAAGTATATGAGAAGCGTAGAGCAAGGGTTGCTATCTTGATACTCATTAGTCGCGAGGAAATATCCGAATCGTAAGGTTGGATCCTCTAGGGGCGTTGTCTGAGTTTAATCGCGTAGCTCTAAGTTAAACATAAGTTAGGGTTACGCCAGGCGCGAGCGGTTCTTAGCAAATTGCTATAGTTAACATGAAAGAATACCACTATAGTAGATAAGCAGTAGACGATAATCTAGGGGCGCTAGTCAGGGGCACTTAGTAAAGTTTTCTGTGCACCTGTTACATAGGGCTCTGCTATACTTCTCTAAGTCTTGATCTAGGTTAGGGCAAGATAATAGAAGTTAGCAGTTATTTATAAGATTGCTAAAGTAAATTTAGTAGAAAAGAGTAATAGATAGTTTACTAATAGTCAAGATAATTGATTCTAAAATAGATTAATAGACTACTAATTTTATTAGGTAATAAATTATAAG
Organism: Curvularia sp. IFB-Z10; assembly: GCA_002161795.1. Taxonomy (NCBI): domain Eukaryota; kingdom Fungi; phylum Ascomycota; class Dothideomycetes; order Pleosporales; family Pleosporaceae; genus Curvularia; species Curvularia sp. IFB-Z10. Next base: position 140,420 of record JPSZ01000025.1, on the reverse strand, counting down.
TAAGTATAATTTAAGTTAACTATATATAATAAGAGTAATGGTAAAAGGTATACTATGCCTTACTACCTAATAGACGCAACTACCTTATAGACGCGCGGCCTTACTAAAACTACCTCAAAAATAAGGCTATAGAACTACACTAAATAGTTATTATCATAATAGATTTTAGTAGTAAGATTAATAGGCCATTATATATATATTTAGCTATAGAAATTAAGTTAGAGATCTAATTATGTGGCCGCGCTATAAGGTTATAGGTAGTAAGCCTCTACTACCTCTTTTAGGCTTTTTACTACTTTAAAGCTTTATAATAAGCCTCTTTTCTAAATAGTACTTATAGTAGCTTTAAGGCTACTTATTTTATTTTTTTTAGAAGTTTTAATAGATTTTTAAAGTTATTATATAGCCTTATATACTTTAATTCTTAAGGCTTTTTTATAGAAATATAGAAGCAGAGGCTGCTTATCCTACAGCAGATTTAGAAGTAGACGTTGCTACTTGTTCTACTATAGACTCAGAGGCAGATAGGAAGGTTCTAGAAAGAGAGAGAGACAAGATATGTGCTAGGGGAGAGGAGAGAATTGAATTGACTAGAATACAGTGATCTGTACACTATGTGTTCTTCGCTCTTTTCCTCTAACCTCTATAGTGCTATCTACTAGATCTACAGCTATTTATATTTCTCTAGTAGCAGCCTTCTAGTAGCTTCTACTACAGTAGCTTATATAATAATATGTAGATTATAATATATCTTATATTAGATAGATAGCTCTATACTAAAGTAGCTCTTAGTAATTGATTAGATTAATCAATCACAGAATCCAGGTGTGATCCTGAGCACCTGGATTCTAATGAGAATCCTAATAGCTAGAGAATAGCTAAGTAGCTTATTCTCTAACATTTTTAATAGCTTTTTTCTTTTTTTCTTTTTACTTTACTAGACTTACTATAAGTCTTACTTAATATTTTTACTATTCTTTCTTACTTTTACTTACTTTTCTTTCTTATATTATCTTATTATATTAGCTTTTTATAGTTATAGTTATTTTTTCTCTTTTTTTTTTAATATTATAGGTAATTATATACTTTTTTATCTTTTTTAGAGACTAAAATATAGCTTTAGTATAATACTTCTTTGTCTTTTATAAAAGTAGAGGCTTACTATACTTTTAATAGAGTTTTTTGTTAGTTAGAGCTTTTTCTAAGCTTTTAACTTTATCCTTAAGTAATACTTCTAAAACTAAGATTTAGTAAAATGTTTAGCTAAGCTTTTAAGTTTATTTATTTATTTCTTTTATAGTTTTACATCTACCTCGCGTGTAGTAATTAGCTCTTTAATATTTTCTTAAAATAATAGCAGGCCGCCCTCTAGCCTACTAAAAATCAAAGGTTAAAAAGAAGACTTTATAGTTAGAGTAGTAGCTTAAAGAAAGTACTTACTTAAGGTTTAGAGCTTTAGCACTTTATACTAAGCTCTAGAGCGCTCTATATTCTAAATTTAGAAAATATACAGTAGTATATTATAGAATAATAATAATAATAATACTGTTAGGCTTACGGCTATTAGGTAATAATTAACAAGTAGAAGTCTACTTAGATTATTAAACTATAGTTATAATAAGAATATATCGTATAGTATAGTGTACTACTATATATAAATATACCATTCTTACTACCCTTAACCTTTATTTTAGTAACTTTAATTAATATCTTTATCGTTATCTTTATTAGAGAATAAGCTACTTAGCTGTTCTCTAGCTATCAGGATTCTCATCAGAATCCAGGTGATCAGGATCACACCCGGATTCTGTGATCGATCTGATCGATCACTAGGAGCTACTCTGATACAGAGCTATCTATCTGATACAAGATATATTATGATCTGCATATTATCACGTAAGCTACTATAGTAGAAGCTACTAGAAGGCTGCTACTAGAGAAATATAAATAACTGTAGATCTAGTAGATAGCACTGTAGAGGTTAGAGGTCAGAGGTAATAGATCAGAGAAGAACGGTCACGCGAATCTGATCAAAACTAGTTAATCCAATTCTCTCCTCTCCCCTAGCACATATCTTGTCTCTCTCTCTTTCTAGAACCTTCCTATCTGCCTCTGAGTCTATAGTAGAACAAGTAGCAACGTCTACCTCTGAGTCTGCTGTAGGACAAGCAGCCTCGCTTACATATTTCTACACCTTATAATAAGGATCTTCTTTAGTAGATATTATAGTCTTGTATATTCTACCCCTATTTAATAGGTTTTAGCGTAAAGTTATATATAGCTTAGGTAGTTAGAATAAGATATATATAAAAGCTAAGTATATTTTAAATATAGAATAGTTATCTAAAAGCTCTACAGTTATAAAGAATCTTAGGAATATATATCTAAAAAATCCTATTACTATTAGGCTTCTAGAGTACTCTTCTATATTTAAAAATATACTTTAAAAAGTAGCTTATTAAAAAAGAAATAAATATTTAGCTTAATGTAAAAATAAATAACTTTTAGCTTAGCGTAGATTAGTATAGCGCTAGCTATAATAGGTTTTTTTACGCTAAGCCTTATCTAATACTCTCTTTCCCCTAATATAACTTTTCTACGTAGTTATCTTGGTAACTATATATTATAGAGTAATAAGAAAGGCACTGTTATATTTCGCATGCTTAACTCTACTACACAGGTTAAAAAAAATTCTCTTGATTTTCCGTTAACCCCACTTTGAACCTTCATGTGTCACCTAATAGCTCGCTTCCTGGGCCGGTCGGGCTCGCTTCCCCATCGCTTGCTCCATCCACTAGCATTTTCGCATTTTCCGAACGTGCATCAAGCTAGAATTTAGCCGGCCGCCACTACTTAAGCCTTGCGAACATTGCAATTGATATTACAATAAACCAAAGACGGTCTTCTTACCCTGGATCTGAACTCCTACTTTTCGCTACTCGCATCACCCTTAGATACTATCAGGCATGGACATCTTTGGTTGTCGCAACAACGCCACCAAATGGTTCGCTTGCACTACTGGGTCCAAATTCATAGGTTGTTGCAAGTCTGAGGACCCCTGCAAAACCGGATGCAATATTGAAGATGTTGAACCAGCCATTTTTGATCAGAATTACTACGGGCTTTTTCCAGACGCGAACTGTCACCCAGACAGCAATTTCTACAGTTGCAATACAGAGCGCACTTTCCTAGGATGTTGCACAACGAACCCGTGCGCACAGCAGTCAGATTGTCCCGCTGAGGATCTTCAACCTGCCTACTTGGGTCGCTCAGATTCCTATCCTTTCTGGCGCCTCGCATCGGCAAGCCCCGTCCTTCCGATACAAGCTCCAGTGAGTGGACAACTCCTCGACGCGAATACACGATCCAGTCCTCAAGGTGGGGCTGGAATTGCTAGAAGCACTGCACTACCTGCAGTTGTTCTCGCAATGTCTTTTGTCGTAGTTATATTTTCTGGGGTCTCCATATGGTACCTCATTCATTATCTTTCTTCTTCCCCCAGGAGCGCCGAAACAATGGCGGCAGGCGAATCCCAGAATTCATGCCAGAAGCATCTACCCTTCGGCTCGCAAAGTCGAGAGAATCCCAACATCACGAGATGCCCCGATCAATCAGCGATTGAAACCATAGGAACAACAAAGAGGCTCGGAAGAACGGCAATATCCACGTTCTGCGTCACATCCATCCTATTACTCGGGCTAAATGGGACCTTGGGTTTTCTGTGGTTTGCCGGCGAGCAAAATGAGCTCTGGAGGCGCATCATGATTCGCGGATGGGCTACACGTGCAGTATCAATCACAGCTTTATGTCTCAGGACATCAGTAGACTTCCAGGCAGCGATATCGTCCGCTATTATGGCGAGTCTGCTTCTTGAAAGAGTCCCTGGTGTTAGCATTCAAGGCTTAGCTACATTGTCGCCAATGCGAAGCGGAACTACAGGTCCAGGAACATTTGTCACCATCTTGGTTCAGGAGCTTAGACGAATGAGCAGATGGAGTCACCAGACACGACTGCAAGCCACATTGGGCCTCCTCCTCCTGATCACCACATATACTCTTCAGTTTAGCTCCACAATCCTTCTTTCAGACCTTGCGATCGAGCCAATCTCTGGAGACAACTTACAAGAAAAAGTCCGAATCGGTGTTGCTGATCAATGCCCAGAATATCAATGCGGCCTTGGATCATATGCGAGAATTCCCCGAGACGCCGCGTGGACTACCAATCCAGCCTCATTTCCTTCTTTCGGTGAGTACCACGAGCTACCCTCTACGGTATATGAAGGAGTCGACGACACTGGGAGGCTGTTACGAACTTTCCTCCCATTTCCGGACGTAGAATCTCGCCAAACTATAAGAGATTACTCTGGTACGGCCATGGTTCTGGATGCTCGTGTGTCTTGCCAGTCGCCGGCCATCTCATCAATCTTTGCTACTGATAACATGATCGAAGGTAATTTGACGGCTTCGCTGGACATTGTAGAGAGAATTTACGCTCCAAAAACTACGGCATTCCGTTGTGCATTTTCAGGGACTTCACGCTACACCTTATGCCAAACCGACCTAGCCTCGCTCTATTCGCAGTTCCCAAACGCCTCTGATTATAGTGCCTCTTTCCTAATCTTAAAACCCAACCCTGCCCGTTCTGGAACTTCCAGCGCAAAGGATCTCGACCTCGCGATTAACTCCAAATGGTATGAGTTTACTCAGAATCATTCCAATTCCGACTTTAACAGCACCATAAATGTGACAGCATACCTTTGTTTCAGTCCATGGAATTCAGCTTTAATCAACGTTGACCTTTCAAGTCCAACGAATAGAACAGAGCCAGGTATGAGCTGGAATTCTTCAACAGCTACCTTTAACACAACGAGCGTGCTTCATCAGCTTATACCTTCGATTATAAGCGGGAGAAACCAACCTCGATCGATTCTTGATATGGCAAAACCACACAGCTTAGTACCATTGGTTCGAGACACTCTTAGACCGATAGTGCAGAGTGATGCCGCCGGAACATCTGCAGCCGTCTACGGTACTGAGGATCGGTTATCTCCAAACTGGACGGTCCATCTTACCGGCCAATCCCTCGCAGATACAAAGATTCTATTTGGCTCTGGGGCGAACCTGTCGAACGTCATTGCGGCTGACCCTGCAATTGCCAGCGTATTTATTAACGCTATGGCCTCCAACTACAGTGTTGCTTGGTCCCTGTCCGCTGTATTAACCGTTTTGTCGATGACAAATTACTACGGCCAACAGCCGTCATTTACGCACGAGCACAATGTTACGGTATCCTACTTCAAAAACGCTCTTCGTCCCCGCTACTACTCTGGCCTTATCGTGACTTCGTGGGTTTTAGTCATTCACTCTTGTATTGTTGGTACGCTGATTGTGCTTTTCGTTACTGAGACGCGTCTGTCGTTGCTTGGAAACTCGTGGTCAGCATTTGCACAAATGGCCAAGTCACCCGCGCTTCGAGAGATGGTTGAAGAATCGAGTTTGAATACTGATAAGGAGATAGAGGAAGGTTGGAAACAGGAAGGAGGAGGAAAGATCCGAGCGAGACTAGCTCATGTGGGTAACAGCGCCGTATTCTCTATAGAGATGATGGAAACTACTCCTCCTTCTGAAAATGGATTGAAATCGGATAGTGAGGGCGAGGAAAGCTTACTGCAGACGCAATCGCAATTCAACGAGAACTCTTTCCGCCTAAGACGCATGGACTGATATGCAAGCGCTCTGCTTAAAGCATTCCAGCCTCTTTGACAGGATTGGGGATGCTCTCCCATGGATACCGAGCGACTTCATTTCCCATGGCAATGATATACAGGTTGCTTCAGTACCGCCAGGAATAGGGGGAAGAACCCGAAGGCGGGCCAGGTCACAGCAAGGGTCTGGGCGATCGAGGCTGCATTAGCTCCATTCGACTTTCCTTCTTTAGGTATACTGGTCTTGGTAATCGCACGCATTCTTTCCAGAGTCCAATTTGTAGATCACCATCACTCGCTTGCCGTTAAGAAATCCCTCTAAACGCAGTGGCCCATTGTACGGTGTCACCCAGTCACCAGCCTTGAAAGTCATTTCTTTGAGCTCAGCACCAACTTTGTTAATGCGCAGGTATGCAAACATCTCCTGTGCAGTGGTAGAATTTGTTGGATAATAGATTTATTGGCTAAACTAGACAGGGAGGAGAAGGAGTATATATAGCTGAATAACTGGGTGGCTAGGCCCAGCCACCTTCTCCTTCCCTACAACATTTCAACAGAATTCAACAGGGGCGATGCGTATCTCCGTTCTCCCCGGCAATGTCTTGTCTTCCAATTCTCATCCTTCCACTCTCGATACGCATTGCCACAACGGAAACAACTACCAAGATACTGCTTGTATAGTTTACAGTTAGCCTATAATCGGAAATACGATTCTATAACGTGGTTTACAAGCGAGCGCCGCACCTCACTGTTACAAGTAACAACGAAGGATCTCTCCTGAACGGACGCCGCATGGTAGGAGACCATCCGGCGACCACGTCGGAAGGTAATGATCTCCGCGGGGCGGAGATCACGTGACTGGCCGCACGCTAAGCGTGAGATTGTGATGAGTTATCAAAGACAGAATTAAACCGTGATAGATAATTATGATTATTGATTGATCGTTGTATCTGTTGCTTGATCCTCTTGCCTGTTCTCATCTCACGCAAGGGGATGAGTTCGATCACGGTGGATCGTGCGCGCTAACTGATCCCAGGATCCCGGTGCTCCAATCCGCATCCGGATTCCGTCAACCACCCAAAATATGCCCATATTCTGACAGTAAGGGCCTGTCTGGTTTCGCCAACAGCGACACCAACAGCGATAGCTATCGGACGGTAAGCCAAGTATAGACAACCCGAGACGATAGCTACTGGGTTTTGGTGAGGGTGTCTGGTTTCCTCTCGATAAATATCGTTGGGGGCGTTTTTTAAGCTTAACCCCGGCGAATTTTGGCTTACCGCCGCCCAAATTGGTATAGCTAATGGTGGTAGCGCTGCAGGAGGAGCAAAATCCTATTAGAGCTCTAAGCTCTAGTAACTCCTGCTGGTATTTTATGTATGATCCCGTGACCTAGTGGTGTGTTAATCAGCTATGTTTTATATACCCGATCCAGCCAAGTAATATTTTGGGTGGGGTTATACTTACTTCTCATATCCAATATCTCTACCATGGTAACTCAACACCAGCGTGAAATTTTGATCCTGCTTATCGCCGCGATCGCGGGCGTCGCAGAATTTGTACAGCGTTACGTTAACGCCTATCGCGAGCCCACAGGGACTCGAGCAGATGACTTCAGAGAGCTAGAGGGGCCGCGCTAGTTGGCTCAGTGTATGAATGATGATACTATAGTTCTAGAATAACCTAGAGAGGAAAATATATTTAGACAGAGTAGTTAAAAAACCGCACAAGTAACTAATAAGTAAGAAGGTACCTATATTATTATTTTAAAACCCACTAGAAAGTTAAATAAATCTGAATCTCTAAATTCTTTATTATATTAATATAGGGGCGAGTAAATGGGTTGCCCCGCTTTTCTGAATATTAGGCCAATCACATCAGAGATACTAAATGTGTGCCTCCTAAACTCTAACTAAGCTAGGTTATTATACAGCTATGCGTTAAAAGTTTCGCTCGCTTAGCTCCCCTACCATAACTGCACCACTAACTATTATTACTTTAAATGCCCACAACTACTGCTACACTACGCTAATTTAGATAAGAAATATCGCAAAATGTTCGCCGTGGCCGAAATTTAATAATAGATAAGCGTAATATTGCGATTAGTATATTGCGTGGTAGTTGTAGAATAGCTAAAGTTACTACTACCTTTTACTAAGCATACTCTACTATACGCTGTCTTAAAGAAAAGTATAACACTACTATAACTACTATAGATAGACCTCGCAGCGGCTGTCTATAAGTACTTTTTGTTGGAGAATAAGCTACTCAGCTGTTCTCGCTACCTGGATTCTGTGATCGATCTGATCGATCTGATCGATCACTAGGAGCTACTCTGATACAGAGCTATCTATCTGATACAAGATATATTATGATCTGCATATTGCCACGTAAGCTACTATAGTAGAAGCTACTAGAAGGCTACTACTAGAGAAATATAAATAGCTGTAGATCTAATAGATAGTTCTATAGAGGTTAGAGGAAATAGACAGAGCAGTTTAGTCAATCAATTCTCTCCTCTCCCCTAGCACATATCTTGTCTCTCTCTCTAGAACCTTCCTATCTGCCTCTGAGTCTATAGTAGAACAAGTAGCAACGTCTACCTCTGAGTCTGCT
>JPSZ01000025.1:0-132000 GCA_002161795.1 Curvularia sp. IFB-Z10 | reverse complement strand
TCTCTCTCTTTCTAGAACCTTCCTATCTGCCTCTGAGTCTATAGTAGAACAAGTAGCAACGTCTACCTCTGAGTCTGCTGTAGGACAAGCAGCCTCTGCTTCCACATATTTCAACACTTTTAAGGCATTAGAAGAAGCTTATCTATCGCGTAGCACGCTATACGCCTAAAATTAGGTATAAAGACTTTATTAAAGTAGTAGTAGTTATACTACTTAATAGAACTACTTTATGTTAGAGAATAAGCTACTTAGCTGTTCTCTAGCTATCAGGATTCTCATCAGAATCCAGGTGCTCAGGATCACACCCGGATTCTGTGATCTATCTGATCGATCACTAGGAGCTACTTTAATACAGAGTTATCTATCTAATAGAAAATATATTATGATCTGCATATTGCCACGTAAGCTACTATAGTAGAAGCTACTAGAAGGCTACTACTAGAGAAATATAAATAGCTGTAGATCTAGTAGATAACACTGTAGAGGAAAATAGACAGAGCAGTTTAGTCAATTACTTCTCTCCTCTCCCCTAGCACATATCTTATCTCTCTCTCTTTCTAGAACCTTCCTATCTGCCTCTGAGTCTATAGTAGAACAAGCAGCAACGTCTACCTCTAAGTCTGCTGTAGGACAAGCAGCCTCTGCTTCTACACACTTCTACACTTTATAGCTACCTAGCAAAGCCACGCTTTATTATATACTCTATAGTCTTAATATATCTAAATACTACTATAAAAAGAGGCTAAAACTAACGCTAGAGTATACTCGTAAGCGTTTATAGTTTGTATATTACTACTATTATTTTCCTTAGTATTACTATATAGTTAAGTTCCTAAATAAGTACTCTATTTAAAAGAGCTCTTATATAGAATAAGAGTAGTGCTTTTATTATCTAGAAGAAAAATAGAAGACTAAAATAATAATATAAGTAACTATAGGCAAAATAAGGTAGTAAATAGTGTAGGGAGCTATATAGCTTAATAAATATAGGCGTAGGTAGCGTAGTCCTCTCTTTATTATAGAAAAGGATATTAATGCGCTATATAGTAGCTACTCTAGCTAAAGTTATATTAAAGCTCTTTAGAAAGGCCTTTTTCTCTCTTAGAGAGTTACTTAGCTATTTATATAAGATAACGCGCGTATTTATATATCTAGAGTTATCTAAATATTCCTTATAAGTTACTAAGTTATAACGCTTAACTAGCTAGCGTACTTACTAGATCTTAACCTAATTAAATACCTCTAGTAGTAGCTAAAATAGCGTATATATAAATTCTATCTATAATATAATAACTATAGCGTAACGTAGGAATAATAAGATAGCTTTTATTATGCTCTTAAAGATAGCTAGTAGAGAATACTACGCAGGTATATTAAGGCGCTAATTAGCTTAATGCTGCGCCGCCTTATAGCCTGTAGAGCCTTATAAGGCTAGCATATAAAGTACTAGTACTTAGAAATATTATCTATATTTTAAATTTTAATTCTATGTAGTTTTAGTAGAGTTATCGCGTATTAAAGCATTATTATTTAGTTTTAGTAATAGTAGGGTTTTGGCTAGAGTGCGAAACTTTTGACGTAGTACTGTACTAAGCTTTTTAACGTCTCTAATATTTAGCGAGTTATTTAGTAACCTGCGCATAGGGTAGGGTTAAGAGTTACTAAAACTTATTTCTTTATTAATTACTGCGCTATACTAGATAGAGTGAAACTTTCTAAGGGAGAGCTAAAGTAACAATAAAAGTGGGGCAACCCAACATGGAACCCTCCCCCAGCCCATTTGTCAGCCTACGCGTGTCTCACATTGGTTAGCTTATACTAGTAGTCTTTGTCTAGGCTGATACAGTCAGACAAGTCCTTCGTGTCGGGCCTTGATAATATCTGCAGCCTTTTCACCAATAGCGTATGCAGTCGTCTGTGTATGGGTTCCAGGTATCAGGGGTATGATGCTAGTGTCGGCAATGCTAAGGCCGAGCGTACCATACACCCTAAGCTGGTTATCAACAACACCACCCAACTCCCGTGGCATCAATGCAGCGGTACCGACGCTGTGACCATTAGACGCCATGAGCTTGCTTTGGTTTAAAAGCCAATCTTCCCAGCCTGCATCGTCGATGACAGCACCAGGGGTGGGATCCTGCTCGACAATGCTAAGGTTTTTGAAAGCTCTTGATTCGAGGAAGTGCTTGCGAATATATGACTGCATACGAATGTGCATTCTCTTGTCAATAGGGTTGGACCAAAGGCGGTAATCAAAGATTGGGTCGCCAAGAGGATCAGCGGGATTGATATTGACAGAGCCACGCGAGAAGGGCTTGAGCAAAATGCACATACCCCAGCCTTTGCCGCTGAAGGGATGTTCAAACCAAGCATTGGTCGTGGATTGGAAGGATGCGAGCAAGATCTCCTTCTGCTTCTTGTATCCTGCAATAAGCTCCTTTGGAGTATCGGCGGGTAGATAGCTTTCAGGTTTTTGATTGGCAATCTGCTTGACCATCTCTTCATACTGGTCGCCAACGAAAGTCGAAGGGGGGAGGAAGGCGCCACTAACAGTGACAGCAGCAGTGTACGGGCCTCCGTTGGTTTTCTTGAATATTTCGTACGCCTCCGCTTTGTAGGTAGCATTTGATGCGATCGTTGTTGGTTTAGGAAACGAGAAATCCGTAGTAAGGTTGTACAGGCTGAGCGCCCAAGAATGATCTTGAAGGTTCCATCCTACACCAGGGAGATCTACTAGGGTCTGGATCCCAGCGGCGTCGAGTACTTTCTTGGGTCCAATACCAGAGTACTGGAGGAGCAGTGGGGTGCGTGTGGCAGAAGCGCACAGAACGATTTCACGCTTTGCTTTGACTGTGGAAACCGCACCTGCTGTCGAGTTGTATCGGTTCCGGATCTCAACACTAATCGCGTGCTTTTTGCCATCCTTGTTGGCAAAGTTTACTTTAGTAACTCGGTGTAAGGTCAATAAGTGGTAGTTCTTGCGAGGCTGAACGTTGATATAGTGACTTAATCCAGAGAAACTTCTGTTATAGCCTCTCGCTGGATTCATGGAGGTAGGTATCCAGAAAACACCGTAGGCATTTCCATTGGCATGCTCTTTCTGGATTGGAACATTGCCCTTCTCGACCCAAGCCTTCCAATGCGTTCTCTGGGCAGCATATTGGTAATCAGGATAAGCAGCGACTACAGGGCCATCTCTGCTATACACGGACGGGTCATATGTTATACCCCATTCCTCCATCATTGCCGTTGGCGGTGTAATAGCAGAACTCTTTTTGAAGTAAGGATAAAGACCATCCCAGTCCCAGCCGTCGTTTCCGGGAAACCTGGCCCAATTATTGTAATCTTCCGCGCTGCCGCGGTCGAAGAATTGTCCGTTGACTGCTGATCCACCACCTACAACAGCCCCGTTAGCTACTGGAAAGGTTCGGTTATTCACACTGGCTTGTGGCACCGATGTGAGGTTGTACATGAATTCAGCAGCCGGAGTGTTGTACAACGGCATAAACGAATCATCTTGAGCAAGAGGACCGTATTCAACCAAGAGCACAGTTCCTGATTGATAGATTAGTGATGATCGAAAGAGACTAGGTTGTGCTTACGCCCGCCATCTTCCGAGAGACGATCAGCTATCGTGGTACCAGCGGTTCCCGCGCCAACCACAACATAGTCGTACTCTTCCACCAGTCCAGAAGCGCCTCGCTTGACTTCGGCCTTCTCCCACGATGAAATAGCTTGGACAGCGGTCAGAAACCCCAGGGCAAGAGCAAGTGTTTGTGTCATATTGAATGCTTATAGAGGAAGTCACCAAGGACAGTATGATTGCCCACTTCGATTCAAGGGCAGTTCGACTTTGCGACGGAAGACTTCTGATTTTCTGGTCGCGTACGGTTCGATGACATGATTCGATTCTGAAGGTCAGCAGAAAGTTTTAGTGCGGAGTTAATATAACCTGCATATGCAGCTTCGTTAAGCGATAGTATTACTCAGCAAATCTACGCAAGAGGAAAGATAGTTCCTATAGCCTGGGCATGGTGTTGAAGGGGGTGCAGCTTTAGCTCCATGTTTCATCTGCTGGGTCACTTGGGGTCTGCGGAGCTCAAACGCAATGTTGGTGATTCATTCCGAAATATATTGAAGGCCAACTCTCGTCAAAAGACGTTGAAGATACTCATGTACCTTCTAGACACTGGCATGGTGGGACTGGCTTTAGTGCTTTGCTGTCCCTTTTTTCTTTATCTTTGTTCTACCTCTTGCAGACGTAGATTCACTTTTAGAGGAACTAAAAGATGCTATGTAGAAAGAGCGATACTTCCTTTGCGCTAGCGCCCGGACCCTGATACTTGTGAAAAACAGTGCCCAAGATCTCCACTAAATAGTCACGTGACTTATGTCTCATACAGGCACGTGAGCAGATAAGGAGGACACACACACCTGTATTGACGTCAGCCACTCGGTCAACCAGAGTTGCACTGTTGTGCTCAGACTCCTCGAAGCTTTCATCATTCCAAGATACAATCCAACCTTCCTTCCAGGCTGAGAATCTTCAGAAGACAGGCTCGTTCAATTTCCGAGGTACTCTACATAGCATCATCTCCTTACCGAATGAGAAACATGCTTACGGTCTTACAACTACCAGTTCAGGTAACCGCTTACCAGGACGAAAGCCATATCAATATCATCCATGACTTACACTTGCCAGGTAACCATGCCAAAGCTTTAGCAGCGGCAGCGGCGGCACTCGCATTATCCGCAGGCATGCCTATCCCTGTTTGGGCGGGATGCCGGAAAATGCAATTCATTCTAAGATGCAAGCCGTCGAACTGTTCGGCGGTACTGTTGTCAAATTGGGGGGGTCGTGGGCTGCACGTTCAGTCGCTCTCTCACCGCTCTACAAAGATGTTATTGCTCAGCTAGGCCTTGCCCTGTAGGGCCTAGCGCCTTGACTCATTCCTTGTACTTAGCACAGCCTTCTGGCTGCTCTACTCCATCATCATTGTACTACTACCGTTTTGACTGCTTGTCTTTTTTTGGTGGGCTCCGCGCCGTGACAAAAGATACAGGAGCGACCATGATTTCTGCCGACGACAACTCAAACATCCTACTCGGTCAAGGAACCGTAGGTCTGGAGTTTTTTGAGCAAGTATGCGAGCTTTACAAAAAGGATCTGACATGCATTGTCACACCATGCGGAACGGGTGGCTAGTTGTCCGGCCTTGCTTTGGCATTGAAGGATTCACTTGTCAAGGTCTTCGGCGTTGAACCTTAAGATGGTGCAGACGATGTAATACGAGGCCGTGAACACGGCAGACCCATCACTGAAGTCTCTTCCACTGATGTTGCAGATGGTCTGAGATCCCCCGTAAGCCCATTGGTTTGGGAGATCATTCGGCATAAGGAGCTCGTCGAAGATGTCGTTAGTGTGGACGAAGAGCAGATCCTGGCGGCAGTACGGCTCGCAGCTAGCGAACTCAAAGTTATCATCGAGCCTAGCGTTGCAGTCGGATTAGCCGCGGTACTATTTAGTGCGCGTCTGCAGGAGAGTTTACGGGGCATGCGCCAGCCATGTAAGGTCGGAATCGTTTTCATGGGGGGAAACGTACCAATTGGGAACCTGGCGGCTATCATCTCTATGGAGTAACGAGTGGCAAATATTATTGCGAAACCATCCTCTGTCAACTCATTGAATACAATTTGGCATCAGAGCAGCACTGTCCCGGTTCTGAATTACTCATCCTAGTCTATCCCCACGCTCTCTATCATGACCTGCGTCTCCAGGGCTGATGATTAATCACGGTTTCGACGAGCACTCTAACTTTCACTTTGCAGTCATCGTGACGTCACAACAGCCTCATTTTAGTTCTATCGTGAATCCAGTAACAAATCTAAAAACACTAGCCTGGCGGCTACTTCGCCTGCAAATGCGGGTGCTGCTGGAAAATAGGAACAAAGTGGAGTTGCATTATGCTTGCGCCAACTACCGTTGGACTCCCTGTCTTGCGCGTCTTCGGGTCAACCCGAAGCTAGGGCTCTGCCGTTGTTCCACCCGCTGGCTAAAACACAGAAGGCTGTAGCGATGATACAATACTAATCACACCCGGCACTGAGCACGTTTTGTTCGCACCGCGTAACAGCATTCAATCTCATAATGTCGTGCAATCACGTAATCACGGAGCATTGGCCGGAATTGGTATCGTTTAGGGGCGTCCAACTCGGAGGTCCTTCAACAACGGCCAAATCTGGGCAAGGTTTGTTGATCTGTAAGATGACTTCCGCGGCTGAATCTCGATATCATGAACTTGGGCAACAACCTTTACTTTGTATTTACTTGCTTATAACAACGTCACATTGCTGCAATCTTGCGAATTCGTATTCGCTTGCGGGTGTCCTAGGCAATCGTTAGCAACGTGAATACATACAACACCTATCAAGGTAGAACAGCTGGGCGTTGGTGAGGCTGTGCGGCAAGGGCATTCGAAGCGTGATTCGGATAGCAAGCGCTCAACCGTCGAATGTTGACCAAGTTGTCCGTTTATCTCGGTACGTAATGCGACTTGGCGGGATCAATAGCAGATTGGCACCAACGCTGCCGATAGTGTCGTGTCGTAGTTTGCAAAGATGGGGGAGGATAAACGAATCTAAGCACTTAAGGATATGTGTTGTAGCGGAACCAGATTTCAAGTCCTCTAGGGATCTGCCTTTTGCACGCTTAGTCTTGAGAAAAGCAGACCATTCTCTTTATACAGTTCTAGGAATTTAAGTACAGGTATCAACTTTCTAGACGTAACAAACTGTAACGTATCTACTTCGTTTTAGAGACGCTTGCGAAACTATAGGGGGGTAAACCCTTCGTCTAGTCTTTTGGGAGGCAGGAAGTGAATCTCTAGGAGTTCGCTCTTAGCAAATGTTGACTCTGTCAGAGTATACTATCATTCATGACCTCTCTATTGACACAGTCCCTCTATCAGATAAGTAGGTTCAGAATAACAAAAGATTGTGTCAGATCAGGTATGTAATCATAAAGGTTGGCCCGTTTCAACCTAGAATTTTGACAGCTCCAGAAGTCTACAAACCTTATATAGTGGATTGAACTGCCAAGAAATCTGGCTAGTTGCTGTCATGCATTATCTCGTGATGACCTTACTACACGGCAGCTTAAAGCTGCAAAGCTTAAAGATTAAAGGGACTTTTAAGAAGTTGTAGTTACTAGATTCTTCAAAGCAGCAGCCCTAGGCGTAGTGCGAACATAGCATACTAAGAATGCAATAGGTCGCTTACGCATTACGGTGAGATGCAGCCCTGCGAGGCGGTAGTTTGCGTTACCACCACCAGCAGGGAGAATGGCTGCCCCGCTCCTGCCCTGACCTTGGCCTGGGGGCGATGAGAATTGTTAGGACAAATGGCATTTCATGGTTGATCTGCGTACGTGTCATGGCTCCCGGATTTAGCTTCCGCGGTAGGACCCACCCCAGAACGTTGCCGTTACTTGTCACGGCAAGATCCGATTTAAAAGCCCTTCCACACCCATCTAGTCTGCACGGTCACTTTTGGGGTCCATAATATAGACCCAATGCATGGCATTTGACTGAGTCTACGTCATAGACTTCCACAGAACACTGAAAAGTCCCAGCACTGGTTCATGGTCTCACATCGCATAGCGAAAGTCTGAGCTTAGGTTCCGTTCAAGTTATTATCGTTCAGCTGACGAAACGTTTGGGAGATCCTCGATTTTGAGCCCGCACTCCCCCGTCGCCACACGTATTAGGATTAGTGAATCCTTTCAGCAAACAAACTTGACTTACCTACCAGCATATGCCGCTATTATCCCGCTTCACTTTACAAACGCTAACGGTAGATATACTTTCCATCCATTCCGCAACCGCGAGATCTGTGAACGCTTGCCCCAGGGCAGTTATGTCTACTTAGTTTCAGTCATCGTATAAGGACAAAACAGATGTCGCGCTATTGCTAGAACAACTAACACCCACGTTTAGCGATAATAGCTAGATAAATAATAAGCTAGAAGTTAAGTAGATAATGTACTTTATTGAGTATATAGATAGCAAGATTATTAAGGCACGCTAGCTGCTTATCCTTAATACTTATAAGAGCTATAACTCTCTTGCATTTTAAGAGCTCTATAAAGAGAATAATGTTTACACGCTCTATATATGGCCTTACTTATCTTACCTACTCTAGCCTCTTAACGTTAGCTGCTTCTCGCCACTAAAGCGCGCGTATAGTTATGAGGTAGAGAGTCTAATACGTAACTATATTAACTATCTTACTAAGCTTAAGTTTCTACCAGCGTTTAAGATAGCCTTTAATTGATTGTTTACCTTAGCCAATATCCTCTTAGCTTTTCAAGGCGCAGGCCTTGTTCTGCTCTAACTAGATGCTATTCTCTTGAAGCTTGACGCGCAGCTGCGTACGCCAACTACGCCAGTTCTACCAGCTCTCGCAGAAGCTCTCTGGCAAGCGCGTACGCCAAGTAACGTGCGCGAGCTTAAAGCTTAACTAACGCTAATACGCAATCGCGTACACCGTTATAAGAGCTTATCGCTAGCCATAATTATTATAGTAATTAACTAGCTTAAGAAGGAGGTAGAGGTTATAATGCTCTTAGCTAAGCTAATATGTGATTGTATCGCTAGTCTTAAGCGGGCTAATAAGGCAGTATTAGAGCGAAGGCAGCGCAAGAAAAAGCCTATACAGAGACAAGGAGTGTTAACAAAGAGAGCTAGAGAGAATCTAGTCATACAGCGTGAGGCAGACTAGCAGATTACTAATGAAGAGCGACAAGGAAGAGAGCGATCAGGTGTCGGCCGTCGGGCTCTAACGCGCCGTAGCAGGTGCAAAGAGACTGGCCTTAACTCGCGTATATGCAAGAAGGATACTCTGGCTACTAACTAATCTACTCTATTAATTTCTATATATTATACTATTGCGATATTAAGATATACGTCTAGAGAGGTGCGCAAAGTTGGTAGGGTGCGCCGCTCACTTGTACGCGCCGCTCGCTTGTAAACTATATTAAGTGTTAGACTATTAACTAGACTAAGTACAACACGAGATAGATCGGATGAATACTAGGGCAAATAGTCATATTGATACGAGACGAATCACTAGTGAGCTTCTCTAGTAATCGTGTAGGGTTTATAGTCCAAATGGGGACTATGCTAACTAAGATGATCTAGGCAGGGCTGGATAGGCCCGATTTAGGCCAGATCCTAACAGTTAGTAGGGTCTTAGTATAGTAAGTAATTCGCCTATCTAAGCACTTCACCCGTCCTAGACATTACATAAGATATCGTCCTGCTAATATCAACGACACGTTTGTCTTAGATCTTCAAAATAATACATGCCTTTTTCTATCGTTGGTAAGTTGTAACATGTGAAGTCACTTGAGAATTTAACTACAAGAGGTAACTAAACTAAACAGATGGACTTCTCGGGTATCCTGGGCAGGGATAACTGGTGCACATAGCACTCACCAACAACTTCGAAGTTATTCCCTCTTGATCGTAAAGTTAACGGGATAGGGCTCCTGCCGCATATCCAAACCTGATCACCAACCAAAGATGTTTCAGGAACAAGAGCTAAAGCTCGAGACTTGAGGATAGCCATTCGTCTAAGTTCCATATGATCGAAGTCTTCTTTGAGAAAATCTTCGTCCAGTCCATACTTACTCCATCCGTTAGAAAAATTGAAGTTAGGAAAGATTTGGAAACAAGCATAAAAAGAGGAGGAGATAATTACAGTTGGGACAAGCCAATATATAACGATCCTTTCCCAGATCCCGCAACCTGTCATTGCGCTTATAATGAGAGGAAGGGTAAACAAAGTTAAGAGTGACAAGCCATATATGGTAGGCAGGTTGGCTGGACTTCTTGAGCGAAAGTCAGCTAGAAGACACATGACTCTCGTCTCTTCGGGAACATTCATTTGCCCACAAGTGATTGTAAGAATAAAATCATTCCAAAAGGTGGTAGCAGAAATACACGAACGAAACTGTTTCTCCCATTTGCTAAGAATCTCCAGGCGATGGTTTTCAGACATAGTGAAAGCGTATATCAGACTGAACCTAATGCTGCTTTGCGTTCTCTCGGTGTCGCAAACGGCACCAAGTTCAACGATCTCATCGACGCAACATCCACGTATCCGTAGTTCGGGGTTGTAGTAGCGAGAGTCTGGGTCTGATGCACCTCCAGTTTCGTTTACTACAGGGAGGTGCAGATCCTCTGGGAGATCATTTCGATTCTGGTAAGGGTTGTGCAAGTCTGATGTTGGTGATTGGTTGTCAAACCTATGGTTTTCTGTTAAACCAGTCGCATTGTTTCGTCCCAGAACTTGACTCAATGGAGTAGCGGTAACTGCTGTGTCACTCCAGTCTGGGACCCATGTGGGTAGGTCAGACGCAAAGTCCTGGGCGAGCCCAACTTTCCGTAATAGCCACCACCACCATCCAACTCTGTTTGGTGTACGTCTTTGGATAGCTGAAAATAGCTGCAGCCCATTTTCAGATTCCACAATTGTTCTGGCAGTTTTAATGTAGACGCGATTCGTGTGACCAGGTTCATCTTGGGAATACATCGGCTTGATTCCATATGTGCTACCTTCTTGGATCCTCTCGCAAAGTCCCAAAAGGCCAAAAACCTTATCGACTGGATTAGTGGCGTGACTTTGCCGGAACATCGTTGACATCGCTAATATGTTCCTGGATTGAGGGGTTCTACTCCGCATGATTGAGTGGAAAATCCAAGCTGGATCATCAAGGCCGTCGCTCGGAGCATTTGGTAATAGTGCTCTGGCTAACAAGATGTTACCTAAGCCTCGAGCTTCGCGCTTGCCTATGCCAATACTCAATACAACAGTCGTGCCTAAGACGAGATCGCTCCAGGGTATACTAAGCTGTCCGCAAGCAATTTCAATATGGTGGCTAAGCGCAACCTCTTGTATGATCCATATTCGTGTGAAATATGGTCGGCGCAAGAAAAGAAGTATGGACAAAGTTTTAAGAAGAACAGAAAGACTTGATGGATTGCCGCCATGAGACTGATCGGATGACAGCACTCCCTCTGGTCGCGCAGCATTTGTTGCTATGGCAGAGAGTGACCTGAATGCTGTTCGGGACATCCAACTTTCTGGTCCAGGCCAGATGATTGTCTTTTTTGAACGGCTGTATATCTCTCCCATTCTCTGAACTTGCTCTCCCTTCTCTTCATTGTTTTTCTGATCGATGCAGATTGCATCAACCCAGAGTTTGATTTCATGACTAGATTGACGGAGGTGCAATAAAGCCGAGTAAAGATTACTGGTAACGTAGAAATCGACGTCATTGCATTTGATCTTTTGAATTTTCCGTGTTGGACTGCCCCACAAGTAAGATAGGGTTGCAAAATCGTGGTCGGATTCTTGTGGTAAGCGGTGTGTTTTAGAACTAGAGGATTCGTATAACTCAGGCAATGCTATTCTCTTTATAGTACAAGTGAGTTCATCCCCACGTGATCCTTGGCGAAGCGTCAGAATGCGAATATCGTTTGTTCCCAGGCGTTGCTCGTCGTTATTATAGAAGTCGCTCTGAATAGGCCCAAGTTTTCGTTGCTCTTGGAATAAGGTGCGATACATGTTTGAAGTAGTCAGGTGTTGTGTAATGTGTAGGCTATGCATTTAGTGATAGATTTATTTTGGTGGGCGATGAAGGCCTACTTCTAGGATTCAACGACTCCAAAACGTGGCTAGCTTTGTAGAGCTGAGCTAGCTATCTAAGCTTAAACTGGCTTAGACACTATCTGTTCTTTTAGTGCGTATTTCAGCTCATGCACCTTAATTTTCAGCTTTAATACTGAGCTAAACTAAAATCGTACTAAACACGACGCCTATTTCTAGTTAATGTACACTCCAGATACTGCATTTAGTTTAGCCCAGCTGAGCTGAGCTGGAACTGGAGCCCAGCCGAACAGACCCTAAGCGGGCTGAGCGACAGACAGCCAACGACAACAGCAATCAGGCGCCATCCATCGCCTCGACCGCCAGGATGCTGCAGATGCCGTGCAGCCCACCCTTGCGACAGTCTTACGAAAGCCTTCGTGCGCGATGCTTCTGGACGTTCTTACGCCACGCACCGCTGGCTTAGCTTGAGATAACGCGATGCGACGGCTGCCTGACTTCCGGTCGAAGAAGAGCAAGGCGAAGGTATGTCTCCTAGACCGCGTTTTGTTCCACACGGCATAACAATCAGGCAGGCTCCTGCAGAACTGTCCTCAGCATCCTTAGTCAGAAGAGCCAGCAGCCACAGCATCGCAAGGCTTACAAGTGGTGTGCAAAGGCAGTGACCCGGTCGTCGAGTATGCCTCTTCGCCGCTTGGTTGCGCATTCTGCAGCCAACATGGGTCTAGCATTGTCGCGGTCCACGGCCTAAATGGGCTGCAGCTTCTGCAAGAAGGCCGAGACAGCGCTCCAGAGTGGTTCTGCGAACTGACGCGAGACCGACTTGTACTCAACAAGGCTATGAGAGTACGCTGTGACCATGCGCTGGTCGAAGCGGATGTCACCCCCCTTCATAGCCAGCCTGCACAACAGAACAATCAATCAACAACTTCATTGAACACCCATCAAATCGGACACATCTAGCGCTCTAGGATCCCCGGAAGACTTCTAGGTTTACTCTACCTGTCATCAGTGTCCAGGCCCATATCCCACCAACAAACAAGACGTCAAAAAAACTGAACACTAAACTACCTCCGAAGACAAGACTATGGTACGTCCACGCGTCACCCACATTTAGATGCGCAACCTGGCACACAATTGCCCACGGCAACACGTACAGAAGGTTTGATGCCAATGACTGATATAGGTACCAGCGTGGGCGCGTCGCGAGGAGGATGGTAGCGAGCTGTGTTGACGCCGCATAGAAAATATAACACCAGTCGATCGTCCGCCACATCCGCGCAGTAATCTTCGCGACAGCGTCGGAGTTACTGAGGTATCGTGCGAAGGGGCGGGTGCCGAAGAAAGAGAGGAAGATACAAAGCGGGACCTCAATGGCGAGTGCGATGAGGAGTGATATGAGGGCCGGTCGGACTATTTGGAAGATAGTCCGCCGGTCAGCTTTTGCGCGGTGCATGCCGATGCCGATGCTCCGCCGCCATCGACCCCAGTTGTGGCCGATGAATGCTAAGGAGGTTGCTTCAAGTGCCTGCACAGGAACCATGATGAGACCCCATCTGATGGTGTTGAAGATGCCCCAGGCGGTGGCATATTCGGAACCCATAGCTACAATGCCGCTCACCAGCCATAGATATAAAGCGTTGCGGATGGCGGATTCAGTAAAGGTGATTATTCCGGGTCGAGCTAGGATCTTGAGCGCTCGCAGGCTTGGGAGAGTATCTTCATGAGGGCGATGGTGCTCGATTGCTGCAAGAGCCCGAAAACTGGTGGTGTAGATGAAGTAACACAGACCTACGAAGGCTGCGCTGAGGTTGCAGGTTAGTTGAATTCCTGCCTGTATGTTGACAGACGGCTTGAAGCTTCCAACATGGAAGCGAGAGATGATGAGAAGGTCAAGCAGGATATTAATAGCGAACTTAACCGAACTAATGACCAGCGGAATATCTGGTTTATCTAGGGCTCGCGTGGACGTGGAGACGGCCACTTCGATTGCAGAGCTGAGTGCAGAGAAGGCACTGATACGGATGTAGGTTAAGCTTGCGGCCCGCACCTCTACGGGCACGAAACCTTTTGCAAAGGTGGAGGCTGCGGACACAAACGCTATGCTCATGATTAAGCCAAGGATTGATTGAAAGAGGATTAGCGTGTGAGTTAGCTGGAGTCGTTGAGGCAGCGAGCGTGATGCTTTGTCGCCGATGATGACCCAAGCTGCTCGGGGAAGACCTTCATTCAGAACCTCTGCTACAACACCGATGTAGGTGTATACGTCTGTAGTGACGACGAGCGAGGAGTCAATGTTGGCTACCCAAAGCTTTGAGAGGGTGCTGTAGAGGGCTGGGAGGATAAAGGTGGCGAAATTGAAGATGAGTGCGCCGAGATATCTAAAGCCATTGTATCAGTCCCTGAGGGGCCGCTATAGCGGGGACAGAAACTGTACCGATCGCGAGACAAGCGACATTTCCTGCTTGCAGATGTATGACGAGTTTCAGTCTCGTGGTCGCCGGACATTGATCGATTCAACTCCCGCTCGTTAGATCCAGAGACCTCGCGTAGGGTGTCATTCTTGGGCAACATCGTGTAGCGATACTGCAGCCGTGGAGCGGATGCTGCTATCGTCTTTTTAAAAGACCTCCAGGTGTTTATCGGGTTCACAGACATGGGTTTTTGTTGAGCGGGGAACCATTCCCGTCTCCCAGGGCTGAGTATATGCATCGATGTCTGGGTAGAAAAGTGGATGCCGAGGCGCTACTGATGTAGCTCGCTTGCAGAACATGCACGCCATCTCTGGATTACTGATATCACAAGCAACAACAAGGATTCCTTCCTTAACGAGGCGGGACAGGCCAACCAACAGCCACGTCAGAAGGTAATGATCATCGCGGGGCAATGATCACGTGATATGACATCTCGCCAAGACTGATTCAAGTCTTAGCGTTGCCGTAGGTACCGTTTGTGCTGGTATAGCTGAAAGGGCAGTGTGCGTTCTAAAATAATGCACTGCTCGCTCATGGCCTTGTAAGGCTCTATATGAACTGAACGACTTTGTGCATTTCCAGCACAGAGAGCTTCTCTGGTAATGATGATAAGTATCATCCATATGCTGGTTACAAGCTGCCAGGGTACGAAAGATACGCGTACAAATATCGCACTCAACCATAGTTTCGGGGATTGGAAGTCACTGCTGTCAGTCGATCTAGATTGTGAAAACAGAAGGTGTACCATCAACTGAGCAGCGCCCAAGGTGAACCCGGTGCGGAAAAAAATGGCCCGAGCTTTCGTTCTTGCCCGTAGCGAAGCGTAAGCAGGGTCCTATCTAGAGATAGCAAAGACTTTGCAACGGCAATCGCCACAGAATCAACGTGAGCCCCGTCAAACCTGGCCAAGGCGTGGGAGTAGGCGCTTATCATTGGCTTCATGTTGAGCGATTTTCTTCAGTGCAGCACTAAATAGTCTTAGGTACGTCGTGTTCCCCGCAGAGACGCGGCGGCGCTGCTGAGTACGTAAACAAGAGCCAGTGAAATCCTCACTCAATCCGCGCAACAGCCGTCGAGCAGTCTTCGCCCTTCGCACAAATCAAGGCTAAATTATGTTAATCTTGTAGATTTTTCAATAATGGACACCACCTGTTAACAAACAAAAAGCCCTCTGCGCAAACCCGCACCCCTGCCAGCGCCCTTGCTTAACGATAACCTAGTTCGACAGGGACTACAAATTTGCGCCGCGCCTAACCTGTCTACCTAACAACATGCACCTACCAAGCGTTTCCTTTAACGTCCTGTCTGTATCTACGCTGCAGGTGGGGGTTCGAGCCAACGCTAAAGTCCCTACTATAGCAATAGCGCACGCTGCTTGCAACACCCTGTGTCGTACACATTGCGCTTGTTCTGATCCCGACGCTTCTCAGCTGCAGCTATCCTTTGAGTATAGCGGGAGTCAGGGAACAAGAACTAGAGCTGAACACCAGCTAGGGCATGGAACGAGACACAGAAACGAGCTGACAAGTAGGAGCTCACCGTTGTGATCGAAGGCCTGAATTTGGCCACCTTAACTGGGAACGCAGAGTTCGAGTTCCTCAAAAAAAGCCGACCAAATTGCCAACCCGTGCGGCAACCCGCCAGCATCCTCACCAATGCCATTGATAGTCCTCCATGCCGATACCGAAGTACTCTCATTGCGGTCTGCGCGCCATCCTCGATCTTCCTATTTCTTCTACCGCCTACACGCACGCCGAATTTCATAGCCTGAGGATGGGGAGAATGAGCAGGGCAAGAACGAGTTTTTGTGATGATGGTTCTGCTACAGCTTGAACTCTATCATTATGCCCAAGCCTTGCAGACTTAATACAGCCCCTTCATTGGATGGCAGGTGCGGCTTCAACCATACGAGATTCTGGGGGTGGTTCGGGGGTTGTATGGGTACTGGGGCCCACGGTAACAAACTTGAAGTTGGGTCCGCAAGCGTGGTGTTCCAAACGTTGTTATCGGCAGTACTCTAGGTATAACGATCCTGTTGGCTACAGGGGCGGCGGCAGACGAGATGCGCAGGATTGTTGGTGGGGTTACGGGGGTCCAGATAGAATGAGCTACGGTGTCGCAAATCTGCGGAGCCCCTGATTATGTTCGAACACCTTGGAGGTTAGAAGTTAGGGCATTGAACCCATTGAACAAGTTGGAGGATTTCCCGTCTGGCTTTGGCTTGGATTTCATTCATTCTACCCTACTTTCTTGGATGATTATTGTAGATGATGATGAGCCATGTGGCTGCTCAACAGCCTTGCCACCTGCATGATCGCAACACTGTCCTAATGTTGAGTTTGTAACCAGATTCATACAGATGTACGTACATATAATACAGTACATCTAAACTACGGCTGAAAAAGATCCTCGGAAAGTTTTGTTTGCAAAGCCTTGATAGCTTCATTGTTGGTGGTGGCAAGTGGTGGGTTTGGTCAGACAGATCGGATGCTTCACCGTCCGCCACGGTGGCGCGAGTAGACCTGGTTATGACTGCGTTTAGATCGCATGTGAGTTATCAGGCGACAGAGTAAGCAACGCCTTGGGTGTATCCCTCAAGCTCTCTATGTCTACAAGACTGGGTGGAGGATCCGTGTTATGACCTTCGTAGAAGGCTGCAAGTGCTGACAAATTTGGTGCGACGGCATTGCTCAGTGTCCTCAAGAGCTGCCCTTGGTTTTCTTCTAACAACGTGGTGAACTCAGCAAGATCGCTTGATGTGATGTCAATGAGCCTAGCCTGGTCAGCCAGGTTGGCAGTGCTGTGAAACATAGCACACTTACATGCGATCTGTCAAAGAGAAGCCAGGGAAGGACGGTCCAGAAGGTAGGAGTACTAACATACCGATTCCAAAGGGCTTTGTCAATATCTGTAATCGTTTTCCTAATTGTCGAAAACGTTTGACTTTGTCGTAAACTGCCAAGTATTCCTTAGACGTAGTCTTTGCATGGGGGACAATCTTGGAAGTCAAAAACTTGATCTCAGCAGCTTCTCGCCGCACCTGAGGATTGCCTCTTTGCTGTGTATTTCCAAATCCAAAAGTCTCTGGAGTTTCCACTTGCATGCTTTCGCATGACTGAAAAGACTGTTGTCCATCCTCGAGAAATTGTATCGCGTAATACCGCTTCAAGAGGATGCAAGTAGTCCTCTCGTTGTCGAGTTGACACATCATGTTGAATGCCATCGAGGCATTCGAAGGGAAAGGGGGAAGTGAACCAGGGGAGCGCTGTGCTTTCCTAACGCTTTGGAGTTGACTGGTAAAGTCGGCGAGTGTATCCCAGCTTCCGACTGCCACATACAAAAACTTCAGTAGATGACATGAGTCTTTGGACGGAGTAGTCTGTGGATAGTCCAAGTATCTCAGTAACTGGGTGCGCTCTGGTTGTGAATATGCGCCGGCCTTCTGTCGCTCTGCACTTCGCAACGACTCAAGCGCTGCATTTACTTTATCTCTTTCGGTTTTGGTTCGTTTACTTTTCCGCTGCACAGAGCCTGTTTGCTGTGCCCCCACTGAGTTCCCACATTCTCGGCCAGGCAAGGCTCGCTTCGACGTTGTACTGACAGATATGCTGCTATCAGCTGCCCTAAACGTTATGGGTTTTATGACCGCTTCACTCTCAATTGAGAAAACAGCTTGTGCACCCACATCCTGTGTTCCATCTAACAACGAGCCAGTGATGCTTTCGTGGTCGTGGTTCTGGGTAAAAGAATCCGCGGTGTAATATTCTGGAAAAGACTGTTGCTCTAGAGGGAACCGCTGGGGCCACGATTGTCCGGTTACTAGGTTGTCAAGTTCTTCCGGGAACGACTGCGGTGGAAACACAGAAAGGTCTTCGTATGTCTCAAGGTTAGCTGAAGCTTCTGTTGTGTCCAAGTCGCTTCCTGAATTGCCGACCGTCGTTTCGTGTGTTGCTAGTCCTGTGGAAAAGTCTGGTGCGCTATTCTCAGTGATAAGAAACTCATTTTGGTCACCGCCAGCGGCCGTCGATGAACTGAGGATGGTGTCAATCTGACCTAAGATTCTTGAAATGGTGTTGCATGAATCGTTAATGTTTCTGTTCTGATCTTGGCAGTCAAGCCAGACAGCACCGATCACAGCATTCAGTGCGAAATTCAGCACTTCCACGGAAAGCTCTTGTCCGTTCTGTCGAGCACTCCTGACGATATGGGGCTCGATACTCAAAACTTTGCATGCTGTTGCTACTTTCTCCTTGTCTTTCCACCAATATCTACGACGATTGATGTCGGCTGTATGCATTATAATGTGTTCACGTGTTGTTTCAGAAGAGTGCTTACTTAGACGCGCTTTCTCAACCACAATGGCATAGGAGGTTTCGGCCATCTCAATAGCTATTTGCCCAATCCGAGCCAATCCCCTGTTACCGTCACTTGCAACACCATCCTTTTCACTTCTATGAGCTGCGACAAAAGCACTGTTAAGGTGCTCGTGGTATGTGAAATTATAGCCTAGCTTGCTTTGAATAGCGTCCATGATCATTGACAGTTGTGGGACGGTGATCAAACTAGAGAAGCGCGAGATCAAGTGGATGGTAAAGTACTCTTATATCAGTATTTATTACGTGCCGTAGCTTTGTATTCAAACATACGTGTCACACTACCTTTCGTAAGATTGCCACAATGGTACAGCAACGCTATCGGAGTGCTAAACTTCCCAGCAGACAAAATGCAAGCCATTGCATAATTATTTATTTCAGCTAAGCAAGAATAGAAGAACATTCTATGGTTGGCACTTATCCAACAAGGGGGGTTGCGGCACTGCTCGTTCATAAGGGGCTGCATCGAGTTTGGTGCGCAGTTATGACTCACCGATGCTGCAATCGATTCCGTACTCCATCAACACAGAACTCTTCTGATTCGTCGCCGAAACGATTGATTCTAAGAGTGCTAACCTGCTAGCGTTATCGATACAGCAGGTGCAGATCAGGAGGTATCGCAGGGAAAGCAGCACAGCGAGGCGAATCGCGAGGCTGAGATGGACGGCAGCTATGGTGTCTTGATGACCGAGGCAATAAGGGCCCATGTGAAGCGACGATGCACCACGGGGCTGCGTATCAGTGGTCTTTCTCGTACTGGTTGACGAAAGTAGTTGAAGCGTGCCCTGCTGCCCCGCGCCCATTTAGCGGAACTAAGCGGTTGTGTAGGCGTAACAAAGATCTGTGACCTATCACACCATGACTTGGAGGCGCACAACCCGATTGCTGATGGTCGCGACATTGAACAGTTTCCCGATGTGACATGAGGTATAGATCGTGCTGGCCCATTGCTCAAGTTACATAACTCTCGCTCACAAGCCAAAGCATCAACGAAGCGCACACATCCGGGAAGCTTGCTCTAACTCAGGTAACCCAATCGTATCCAAAGAACCTAGATCATGCGCTCTGACTGATGTGTTCTTCGTGAAGCTCTTCAAAGCAATTACAATGTACAATACGTAGCAGGTAAAACATGGATTATTGCTGCTAACCTCTGCACCTGCGCCGAATGACAAGTCCGTAGATGGGAGTGAGTAGAGATGATTGTGTTTTCGCAAAGTAGGAATTCTACTTGACAAATGAAGCTTTGCGTAACGCAGCACTCTGTATTTCCCAGATAGACTGTCCCAGCTCCAACAACTCTGTACCAAAGTCCGACAATACCTGGCCTACAATACCATTGGATCTGGACCAGTTATCCTTATACTCTGTGTCACTTCCAAACGTTGCTATGTACCACTCCTCCTTCCAGTTGGTTACAGATGCTTGAAACCATGGGCTCTGCGTTTGGATTTTCTCAGCAACAACATAGAACGAGGATCGGATCGCATGCTTTCTCTGCGGTTTGAACAGTCGCAACGACGAAAACTTCCTCAAAGTGTACAGTAACAAGACTGTATCCCAAGCTTCGAGCTTGTGTAGTAGAACCACAATTTTGCCGTTTTGCTTGACACGCTGAAGCGCCAGTACAAGTTGACTTGTTAGTAGCCGCCATGCCTCCCGTTTCTCGCGATACTCTGCTCTGGAATGCGTTCGTAGGACCTGGCCGTCGCAGAAGATCAAATCGAAAGCTTCGCCATGAAAGGGACGGTCGAACACAAAGTTGGTAGCGTCAGGATGTTCTGCCGGAATGTTGGTGACGTCCATCTCGGCCGCCAGCATTGTGATATCGAGAAAGCGGACTTGTATTCTTGGGTCGTTTCGCCAATTAGGAAGTATCATCTCATGGCCGCCTTGGGACACCGGAAGACTGATTCCACACACCCTGGCATGGAAGTTTCTTTTGAAGATAGAGGCCGTGAAGCCGCCTGGCGCCATGCAGAGATCAAGGATGGCGGGATTTATGGTAAACGGTGATTTTAATGGCAGAGCTGAAGTCATCTCGTGAAGCTCGTCGCCAATCTGGCACATCATGTTGTAGAATATGCGTTTTCCAGATTTATCTGCATTATCTGCTCGATAGCGTTGTACTCTAAAATGATCATCCCCTTGGGGATTCTCCCATCCCTAGTCATGCAATCAGGACAGTACACAAATAATCCTTTGAGGAGACTCACCCTGCGCCGAAGATCTGTGAGCTCCTTGAATATAGCTGCATGCTTGATGCAATAGTCCTTGATAGCCAAGTCGGGGCAAGGGGTCGATGGCTCGATCGATGAGATTTTGTGACTCACACCATCAGGAATCTCACTCTGCAGCTGATTGTTAAACATCGCCCCTCTGATGATTGTTCAGTAACGTTTAGCCCGAGTGTATGTATGTATGTATGTATGTATAATTGTAACTTAGCCCGAGGGTCTGGAGGTCGCAGACATGTTTGGCACTGGAAGTTTAGATATGACACGCCTTTGATTGCCATCTTCTCTCAATACCTTACTTGCATCTTGCATGATTATTTGGAAAGAAAACCAGCACTTCGATCTGACATGTGTCAATGCGCCACTGGACCGCGAGCAAGCCACAGTTACACAACAGTATTTCGCATGCATACATCAATGCATCGTGTGTTCATCGCTGATGTAATATTTAGGTAATTTCTGAACATTGGTGAAGCAAACATCCAAGCTGCGATACATCAAATTAGTCTGAAGGCTATCGGCTTATATCGCAGTAGCCATGTGGCAACAGAGGCAGGATACATATTTTGATGGTTTCTTTGTGTTGTCTCGCAGGGATGATAATGAGAGAAACTTCATGATCACATGCTATAAACCACATGCGAAATGTTCACGTCATGTGAATTATGTCTGAAAAAATACGACCATTTTATGCCGAACAGAAACTACTAATCGTCGTCCAAGCTTCTCTTTAAGAGCTCGTTGTACCAAAATATATTTCAAGACATCAACAACTATTCCATTCGAGGGAAGGTCATTTTTATCTAGTTCTTGTTGGAAGAAATGAGGGACGTCCTCAAGACAACTATAGCCTAAAGACGGTGCGTTTCGTGCAACAAGCGCCAGAACTGGCAAGAAGTCCATATTTAGTGTGCGTAAAACCTGCTGTGATGTTAGCCACTTCCTCAACCTTCCGATCGATGATCCATCACCCACACTTTACAACGGCTGCTACACAGAGGACGCTAAAGGCCACGATAAGCCATGCCGACTATTGGCTGTCATCGATGGCTGCGACTAAGCCCATGTTGTACTTGCAATTGAGAGAGAATGGTGAGACTTTGATATAGGCGGGAGCAGTGACCTCCAAATTGAGTTGACATTAGATGGGCTATTGCTCCAGACGGGCTTACACTGATTATTCGACGCTGGCACTTGGGTACCAGAAATATCTTACGATACAATCGAATAGACCCAGACTTAAAAAACAAATTCACAAGTCCAACAAGAGAAGATTACGATATGATGCTAGGGGGAAGTGCGTTACTTAATCTTGAAACACCGATACATTCAAAATGAAATAGGCTCCAAGTGTGAGTTACTCTTATCTGTCTCTAAAAGGCGGCTTACCAATGCTACCCGCTCTCCCAAGTCTTTGATAGCATTGGGTAGGATGCTGTAGGAGATTCCATACTCCCCGAGCATAATGAAAAACGCTTCATTCAATGCCTTCCATTCTGCAGTGTCTTGATAGGCTAACCTGACTCTGTCTGCGCTTAGCCACTCTGTATTACCAGCTTCGCAAACTATCACTGTGGCGTGTTGCATTCTCAACCTTGACTTTGCCCACTCCTTCGTGCTCGCTAGTGCTTTGAAGGCATCGAGTCCAGTATATTCTTTCGCATATACTAGCGTGTCTAGCGCTGATCGATCTGAAAAGAACCACTGATCCTTCATTTGCTCTTCGGTTTGGTACTGTCTTAGCAGAATTTGCATCTGCAATTGAAGGCCTCGAACACTGTCGTATAGGTCCTTTGCCTGAAAACCCTTCTCGTGCATGATAACTCGAGCAAACTCTTCGATGACAAATGGCTGTTCGATACCGTGAGATGCTGGGTCGTGGTCGGAGTAGAATTCCCTCAATGCTTTGAGAAGAGTCGTCTTTCCACTACACTGAGGTCCTATCAAGTAGAGATTCGTTTGGTTTGGAGGCCTGCATCCGTTGGTGAGGGTTTCGACACTTGTAGACATGGTGATATCAGTGTTCCGGTAGGGCTCACTCGTTCGTTCAGATCCCCCATTTTATAGCATTCAATCCGCCTAAGAAGTGATATTATTGATGATAGAATTTGATTGGCCTATTTAGAAGTGTATGACGCACTGCACGGTTCGCAATATCACACGACCTTGATCTTCCCGATCACTAATGGATCCCATGATCTCACCATTGTAGTTCTTGTTCATCTAGCTCACACGTACTGGTCGACCTGGCCCAGTCGTACAGTCCTCCACGGTCCCTAAAAGCCTTCTCATCCCAGTATAC
Organism: Curvularia sp. IFB-Z10; assembly: GCA_002161795.1. Classification (NCBI taxonomy): domain Eukaryota; kingdom Fungi; phylum Ascomycota; class Dothideomycetes; order Pleosporales; family Pleosporaceae; genus Curvularia; species Curvularia sp. IFB-Z10. Next base: position 108,944 of record JPSZ01000025.1, on the reverse strand, counting down.
GCTTTGAAGTGCTTTCTTGACCCCAATATCAAGAATTGATTTAGATGGTTGACGCCCGTCGCGGTCTAGAAACCTCAAGTACTCGTCGAGAATCAGATACGACTTGGCCATCATTTGGTTAGACTCTGGTACAAGTGACGTTTGGTTCGTGTGCCGTCTGCAAAAGCTGTCATATTCCTCATCGGTGATGATAAACTTGCGAGCATCTCGCAGTGTCTTCCCAGAGTCGTTTTCCCCCGCAACGACCAAGACTTGGAGGCACTTCCAACGAAAAGGCCGAAGCTGTTCAATATGCCTGTTCATATCTTCCTTCCAATTGAGCCGACATACCACAGTGTTGATCTTGAACTTGATGCCATACTTCTTGCACCAGGAAGCAACCTTGTATAGCTGCGAGATCTGGTCGCCAGATCCACGGCCGATCTCAATGTTGGTAGACTCATTGAATGAATCGCACGAAACCGCTAAGATGTCGACTTTGGAACCGCACTGTCGAAAGAAGCTCTCCTTGACTAGACTCCCATTTGTGACGATAGAGACCGACTCGAGTCGTAATTCATCTTTGCAAAAAACCACCATCTCGGCCAGGAACTTTGGATAAAGAAATGGCTCTCCACCAGCAAAATTCAATTTCCGCATGCCTGCTTTCTTGAGCAAGGACAGCCCTTGTTTCGCGCGATCGGAACTCTCCATGAAGGAGGAGGTGGCAGTATGGAAACAGAATCCACACGTTTTGTTGCAGCGCCTCGTAAAGTGATAGTTGACAGCCACTGGACATACGGAGCGATGGTTGGTGTAACGCAGATATACAGATGTGATACCAAGCAGTAGCAGTCCAAAGTAGATTGAGACGGAGTCCATTGTCGGAGTGTGAACAAAGAACTGAAATGGAGGAAGCACGTTGAATACTGAAGATTTTCACTTGCTGCCACAGAATTTATTGATGCGCATCTGTACTGTTTCCCAATGACGTGGGGGTAACCCCGCTTTTGTGTGGCATAAATGGAGGGCTGTGAACTCTTGCCGTCAGACAGTGTCATTTCTCCCGGCTAACATCCTTACGAATTGCCATGGAGGTCACTGCAAGAACTGTCGTCTTCGTCATTGGTAAGTATGCTAAATTTCAAGTACGCGACTAAGGTTTTTAGGAGCTCCTGGTTCTGGAAAGGGCACGCTGTGCCAAAGACTTTCTGATGAATACGGATTCTGTCACTTGTCTATTGGAGATACGATAAGGAGACTTGTCTCCGACTCGACGATGGACCTAATTACGGCATCTCAGGTGCAACGAGGCGAGCTTGTTTCCACAGAGGTGTTGGCCAGCATTCTTCAGGATAGTATCAAGGATAGTGTTTGCAGCAGCTGTCACTTGATTCTGGTAGATGGCTTGCCAAGGCAGTTAGATCAGGCTATGCCTGTGGAAAAGAAAGTTAGTATACCCAACCGCTGACGCTCTCCCTCAAGCGTATTGATTTGTGAAAGGTCGGCTCGCCGGCGTTGGTCCTGTTTTTCAACTGTCGAGAAGAGATCGCCAAAAATCGCTTTCTCACGCGAAAATTACCCGGAAGAGAAGCGGACGATGCAGCCATCTTCCAAAGGAGATATGATGAGTTCGCTGCGGAAAACTCCAAGATTGTAAAGATGTACCAAGAACGAAACATTCTCATCGAGGTAAGGTTCATTGTGTAGTTCTTATCAATGCTAAACGGCGGTCAGATTGACACGAACGGAGAGACGGAGACCTCATACAAAACCCTATTAAACAACCTACGTAATACTAATTTGGCACATTTTCTCATAAGAACGACAGGAGTACATGTCAAATAGAGGAAAGAGAGATGTAACGTATGAAACAGGGGAGGCATGTTTGCTAGTCATGTGACTGTGACTAAGGGTTTCCTTTCCATGTGGCTGCAACCAGTTTTCAGAAAGATCAATACCATTACTTTGCTTTCCACTCATACTTTGTGTCCTTCTTACGAAAGTCTGCAGTCACAGATTCTAGCATTTTCCATGTTTCCCAAAGCCATATCTCAAACCTTTCGTCTAGAGGTGGAGCGCAAGTTTTGCGGGCTTACGGTCACAGACCTTACCCTTCACCTCGGGAATCCACCATTCAGAAGCATCCAGTCACAGGGTCAGCATATTCTCAAAGACGTTTACTTCGACCGAGCTGGACTCCTCACGGCAGCAGGTGTGTGGGTGAGGCTACGCAACGGGCAATGGGAGGCCAAAGTGAGAAAGGGTGGCAACTTCCAAAACTCGAGGTTCGAGGAGCTGTCTGACCCTCACAAAATCGGGAAGCAAGTACACACCATTACGGGACAAGTATGCAGCGAGCGCGAGTTTTTCGGCCTCGATCGTATTGCAAACATGTGCACGACAAGAAGAACGTGGCTGGCAGATGAGAAGTTCACGATTGTGCTAGACACAATGGACTTTGGACATGAGGTCGGCGAGGTCGAGCTGCAGTCAGAAGTGCATCTCGCTTATACCGGCCAGGCGCTCGAGGACCACAAGCAAAGGGCAATGCAGCAGATGGACAAAGAGATTGTCGCTTTCATGGAACGTTATCGGTGGGCGTTTGCTGCTGGTGTGCCAATAGGAAAGCTGACAGCATACTTTGAACGCGAGGCCGCAGGCAAGCTGTAACTGCATGATGCGGCGCGGGTGCTAGGTGGCTCCACCAATCATCAGTTTTGAAAATGTACCATACCTATTGCGAGTCACATTTGCCGCGCTAAGCTGTATTCGACTGTTTGCGAACATGAGCGGTCGCAATACCCACATTAGGTTAGCATCGCTATTTGTGAATAGTTGTGCCTATCGCAGTGCACAGCACATTGATGAATTTATATAACTGCAACTTTGGAAGCTGCCTTAACCCACATTCTGAAGTAGTGCGGTACGTTCTGCATATATGCTGGTTGTAAACAGGATTCATATACTAGGTAGTGCTACGCTGGATCTGAAGCCTGCACGCCTGACCTATGGCTGCATCTACTCGATACTGCTATTGATAGTACATACGCGATGCTAGTTAAATTAATTGCATAGTGTTTCTAGCTGTAGCATAATCCTTGTGGAAATAGTACAGTGATTGCTTGTGCGGTTTTAGTAAAGTAAAATGGCCACATAAGGTTGCTTCGCAGTCATGCGCATAACAATCTTCTCGACTACTGATTACAGCAGGATAAAAATGATGAGGTTCAATTTTTTAGTCATTACAGGCTATGTGAGGCGTGATGTCATCTCCACCGTTCTTCCAAATTCCAAGACAACTCTGAACAAGCTTGTGACATGGTAGAAACATGCCTTTACTTTATACTTAACGATGAGGCTGTCTAGGTAGCGTTGAAGAGAGTATAAGATCTCGAATTAAAGTATCTAGTCTGGATCTATGAGCGTAGCACCCCTGTATGGCTGGAAGCAACAGAGTCTCCCGACAAGTCATTTAAGACAAACAGATAGTGCTTTTATCGATATTACATTTCGATACCGAAGTGACAACAGTCTAGTTAACGAATAATCTCTCCATACCGGAACACAGACGCAACGTTCTCTTTCATCTACATGCCATAGCATTCAAATCACAGGAATTGAACAATAGCAAATATTTGAGGATTATGTACCGCTAAACGTGAGAAGACTTTGAACGCTCACTCCACCGAACCCACGTCTGCGCAACAGTTCCCGTCCACGGTGGATGGGAAATTCGGCAACAACCATTGCGCTCACATTCTCAGCAGCCATACCAGCTCCTTCTAATATCTGCAACACTGCACAAAGCGTTTCGCCTGTAGCTAGCGTGTCGTCTACTATCACGATTGGGCCGTTCTTAGGTACTGCACTTCGTTCGATCTCTATGCGCCTCTGTTCTGAGTCGCTGCAGATCAGAGACGAGACGTGTGATTGAGATTTCACAGCAGAGATAGTAGGTGGGGGAAGCTTACCAGCTTCGCGTATGAGTACTAAGGGGACGTTGACCCGCAAAGACAATGCAGAAGCAAAGACGATGCCACCGACCTCGCAACATGCCATCGCAGCGACTTTGCTCCAGTCGCCAATAAAGTAATTCTGTAGGAGAGATGTGCACAAGGCTAGCCCGTTCGGCTGTTGGGAGATGCCGAGTACATGGCGGAACACGACGTTTTGGCGTGGGAAGTCGGGTGCTGGACGCACCATCTCAGCAAGTCGTAGTAAGTCTTTGTGAACCAAGGGCAGTAGGTTAACTTCGAAAAAGTTTCTCGCAGTTTCATTCCCGTGCATTTCGTTGTCGAACACGGCACTGGGTCGGTAGCTCAACGCTTCCCGATGCGGCTCAACTGGTTCAAGTGTCTTATCGTGTGCACGACCAATGCCCTCACGATCACACCCTTGGCGTGACCGTCGCGTTTGTTCACTAGCTTGCACGTAAACCTCAAAAAGCTTGCTGTTCGGCACAAGATGTGACAAGGCAGCAACGGGTGCTTCGTCTCGCATACCGGTGATCACCAGTACGCCCACATCGACAGCACCATGTACCACTCCCATAAACTGCTCCTCTGGCAAGCGAGGTTGGTGTTTTACTTTTTCCATAAAGTATGCCGTCAACGCTGGGCGGTGCTGCTCCTTATAGGCGCGATCAGAAAGCAGTCGATCAGGGTCGGCACCAGTAGCCACCGCGTATTCCCGCTTGATCGCTTCGCTAATACTCACAGCACGAGTTGTGAGGGCATGTTCTGCGAACATGGAGACCCATACACCGGCGCAATAGTCTTTACCTGCACAGCTTTCGCCCGTGACAAGAAGGATGAGCTTCGGACCCAGTGGCGGCTTCGGGAGCGGACAAGCGTAAGCCAGTACGTTTCGCGGATCCAGCCTATTTTTGAGTTCAACGAGCTGTCGTTGGTTGCTGCCAAAGGCTCTGCTAGCAAGTGCGGCGTCCCTCGGATCAGGCCCAAGGTCGGCGCAGTAGGCCCCGCTAGATAGGGGCAGTAAGTCACCTGCAACACTGTAAACCCATTCTACGGCAGCGCGTGCGACTTCAGTGCCATCTTGATCGCGAGGCCAAACGCCAGTTATCACACAGGCAAAGTGCCAGTCTCGACAGCCGAAAGCAGTCGCTTCAGCCGCAATGTCGCTAATCGCCTCTCCTCCTTGCAGTAAATGAAGGTAGCACAGTGGCGACGGGCGAGCTTCCATGGCTACCACCAAGCGCTCAGCTACCTTGGGAGTACCTATGTCTTTCATGAATAGGCAACGCTTGAACGAAGACGTCTTGCCCCCACCATGCCCACCGTGCATCCTCGAAACGTACATCTCTGTTTCAAACAGACCGACGCTGTCTACCACCTTGACTTCTTCTTCTTCTTCTGCTCCGAGATGAGAACTTACAGTCGTGGAGAGCGAACATTTTGTAGCCGCCGATGCCGTCGTAGACTCAATCATGGTCACACCGAGATGCAGTTGACTAGCCTCCCAGTACAGATAGGCATCTGCAGAGCAGTCCCGGCTGAGCTTCATAGCAATAAGTTCGTCAAACCTGCCGAGCTTGAGCTGCCCTTCAAGGCTATCGCTGAGTGGCACAACCCAGTTCCGAACGGTATATACTGGGGCCGTATAGGTCCTGAAAGTTACGCTGACGATGATGCCGAGATTTGGCCCTGCGCCCTTTAACCCCCATAGAATCTCGGTTTCGTTCTCTGGTCGGACAGACATAGCCGGTTGATGTTTACTTGGAACATAGCCCACGCAAAAGACCTGGCCGGAGTCAACGCTGACCATAACAGCACCCACGACGGTGTCACAGGCTAGACCATGCAGTCGAGCCAGGTGTCCAATGCCACCTTGCAGCCATAATCCTGCACCTACACTTGGGCGGGATCCCAAAGGTACTGTCACGCCTGCATTCATGGCTTCCCTAATGACGTCTCCGGATGTGCAGCCACCCTGGACGACGAGGACGCTGGAACCGAAATCGGTGGGTAGATCTTCCTGGTCCGTACTATGAACATAGACCTGGTTAAAGGCACTCATGTCGACCGAGATAACGTTGTTCCAAACACAGTGGCCGCTGTGTCCCCCGCCGAGGACAGTCAAGCCGACCGCATGCTTGAGAGCCCACTGGACACACAGCTGAATGTGATAGATTTCTGTTGGTCTGCATATTGATGCTGATCGACGCAGACGAGCTTCTCGATTCTTGATCTGCCTATCTGTCTTGAGCGCTGGCAACTGCGCTGTAAGCTCTGATACTTTGGTCGCATGCTGATTGAAGGCAACCATCATATCCGGCGCGCGGAATGATAGACAACCTGGATACGCGTCTTCATAACGACCCATGGCTCGACACACCTTCCGCCACTGAATTTGGACTGTCTTTTGCACTTCTTCATCGTGCATTACGAAACCTGCGATGAAGGGAGTGAAGTCGTCCAGAACCTGATCTTCATCTACCACCCTGACGACTCCGGTCGGGAAACTTGCAGTTTGTTGGCACACCAGGCCATCAAGGTGCATATTTTCGTCACGATGGAAGACCAACACCATTCCGCCTCTTCCCTCTCCAAGCATTTCCAGCGCCTGTTCGATAGCTCTTCTTTTTGATTGCATGCCATACATGCTGTGGCAAAAGAGGATCACATCATATCCCCTATCTTGGTCAATCGTGTCGCTACTGCTGCCGCTCCTCATGTTTTGCTGTGGATCAAACGGCAAACGATGAATGGTTGGCGGCCTTTCCAGGCAAGGAAATCGTGACCTCATTCCAGTATTGACCAGAAGCCATCCTTCTAGACTTGCTGCAAACAGTTTATTGGGCTCAAAAGCTTCATACCGTCGGATGTTTCTCCTCTGGTGATCAGGAAGACCACCAAGCACACTCTTGGGGCCAGGTCCAATTTCGAGTACAGAGATTTTAGATCTTGAGTCGAACAGTGGCGCCAGGACTTGAGTTAGTTGTGGGATGATGAAATCCTGGTAACCTGTCGAACCCTGCACCAAAACACTGAAACCGTTGTCGTACTGTGTATCTGATAACGACTGCTTTGAAGGCATTGTCTTTATGCCTGTATTCGATCGGAGGGCGCTTTTCAAATCTTGTAGAGTCGCCATCTTGTTAGTTTTAGAACGCTCGAGGTCCAGTACTAAGGACAATGGCATCCGTCGATATTAGCCGATCAATAAAAAATCTACACTCCTATGTACTTTCAGGCTCCAGTTATTGTAAGCAGGCCACCATTGTACCACCTTAAATCTCTCTTGCCCAATGTTGACTTTACCGGGTTATTGTTCGCTGCTTTTAGCAATGTCATGAGTGGATTGTCTACTGAAATTCCGGGCCAATCAAAGTTAATGCTTGACGAGCCGGCTTTTCCGTACAAGCGCACAACAGGCGGGCCGATGTGCCACCTGCGAGAAATGTAGGCAGCATGCAGAAAGCGGAAACTGCAAATATATGTGGGTGCACACATCAATAATTCGGTGTGCTTCACGCCTCATCAATACAGTACTCCCTTGTGTCACCTCCCAGATGAGGTTAATCTTCATAAGCGCGACATGCGCGAACTGTAGGCTGGCTTTCCTCATTTTGTTACAGCGTTGAATCAGCGTGGCCTTATTGCACGCATTTGTACTAGTTATTCATAATTATGATGTCATTATGGGGTATTTGTTCCGTGTCTAGCTAGTCCGTGCCGTGAGCAAAAAGCGCAGAGTGGATGGCTGTCACCGCATCTACGTGCATGTGAGCGCGCCCAGCACCTGCAATCTCAGCTTACATTTGCTGGGATGTTTCGCCAAGACTGGCCAATCGTAACGCGCCAATAAGTGTTGATTCGCTTTGTGAAGGATCTGAGTGGCAGCAAAAGCTCATTGCCCGCGTATTAAGCGCATAATAGTTACCGCGACTAAGTGTCTTAGTAGTAATAGTAAATATCTAAACTCTATAATTATCTAGCTAGTTATTAGAAAGCCAGCTCTATGCCACTTCGCCAACTGCAGCTAGAAAGGTACGAGTGATCAGCGTTATGCCGATATTCTGCATAGAACAATACAAGTAGTAGATCTGGCTGGCCATCTACTAGTCAGACTAACGAGGTCCTGACATTAGTTACTATGTTTCCTAGCTCTAAAGAATAGTAGACGTGCTCTATGTAAGGACGTGGTGTTCGTTAGCTGTCTATAAATGCTATCCTAGTCAAATCTTAGTAACTTTGCTATTGCTTACCTTTTGCCAAAGGTTGTTTAGCGCACTGAACTAGGACTGTGTTCTTACATATAGTTTAATAATTTAGGTAAACTTCTACTAGTTAGTTATTATCTATCAAGCTTATACCCATTAGTAATGATAAAATTATTATTCTATAATATACTATAGCTCTAGTTCTACACGTAAAGCGATTACTTAGGTATGTAGGAGCATACAATGGAGTGTCAAAGCTTTAAACGTTAGCTCTGAAGTCTTTCTTCTTAAGCTTTTGGTTTTTAGCAGGCTAGAGAGTAGCCGGCCATTCTTTCAAGAAAATACCTAGAAGCTAATCGTAGCACGCGAGTCAGAGGTAAAGCTATAAAAAGAAAAAGAAATATACCACTTTTATGCTCGCTATCACGTTGTTTCAGCCTCTACGGACTGCCATGCTAGTTTACACTAAGCCAGGATTGTTGGCGCTGGTGTGAATGTATAGGTGCTTTTGCCCTAGCATTTTCTTGCATCCGTCCAATGTTTCCTATGGCAAGCAAACCCTGGCCGCCCTGCTGCGCAAGATGTATTGCCCTTGTCTCATCACGATCTCGATGTGCAGACTGTAGTTGATTTGGAATGATGGCATGTGATAGTAGTGGGGCAAGATGCGGGGTTTGCAGCATGTGCGGGCTAAGGAAAGGATCTGGGTGCATTCGGATTTCACATCAGTCTTTGCATGCATCGCTCCGCACTCCACCCGCTGTTGTTGTATCAGAAAGCAAATGTGCTTATTCAGATTGAAGGATGTAAATACATGAAGAGGTATAAGAGCGGGAAGGAGGAGGTAGCGAGGCAGGTTCAAGCAAAGTAGCTAGGCTGAGACGCAAGTCTGATAGCTGACTGCCTCTACGTATACCTGCATGCGTGTGGCTGCGCTAGGCTGCGTTGCAGTGAAGGCTGAAAAGTATCATAGCCACTTAACAAAGCACTTTGTCTTTGTTCCTTCAGACTTTCTGCAAGTACAGTAATTATACGACTGGTCTGAATTTGGCAGAGTCCATACCACGACCAGACAACAAAAATGCTAACAAGACATTTGTGATGGCATAACGCCATCAAACGACCCATTGGATTGGTGTTTCGAGAGCTGCAGGGCTGAGATTAGGGATGTGTCACCTTGATTGTGCAGTCGTTAATAAACTCGAAAAAAATGGCAAAGACATTACGCCTCAAGGTTGCTTTGTAAATTCGAGCGAAGCTAATAGAAGGGACCTCGGGGCTTTGTTTTGCTATTGTCAAGATACCCCTGAGTGTTGACAACGAATGTTAGTCAGCATCGCCTTTCAGCTTCCATTGCATCTCTCTGCGTTTCGCGCACAATGAGATTGATGATCGGTATTATACAACAAAAGGCTGAAGGTCCATGACCTTGTCCAAAGACCAGCTTCCCAGTCGCACTGGAGGGCATACTAGAGAGTGTCAGCGGAACAAGATATGTGGTACCATACAAAGATATCAAGATCCCGGTAAAGCCGCTTTACCCGGACCGCCAGCACACTTGCTGCATTCTGCACTCCTGCATCTCATATCACGAACCACTCGGTTCGATGTGGCACAGTATAGTCCTATAGAAACAAGTATATCCTCCGTCGATCCGATTCCAAGGGTGTGGCGCTATTTGATTCGTGTAGCTTGACGCGTGACTGTGTTGCCCACTTTCCCACGAAACAATCGCTTAACTGCGTCGAATCTGCAGCCACTTATAGTTTGACTCATATGTTGGATGAGTACCCAGATTTTCGTAATGATTTGCCACGAAGCTCACTTTCTACTCACAACTGAATTCTGAGTATCTCGCCTTCCGCCATGTCCGTGTTCATTGAAGTTTTCAATCACCTTGTTTTACCACCACAGCTCCCTGGCAAACGGGACACTAATATCGAAAGCACTGGTGATGCTATCATCGTCCGACTCATTCAGGCTACGTCTACTCTGAGCCGACTCGCTAGCCAGGAACAGACATCTCCCTGGTATGCGATTCGTCAGTACCTTCGTCGTTGCCAATATCTTCATGTAAATGGTCGGCTCGAGAAGCGGACGCTGATGTCGAGGTTTTGCAACTTCAATGAGGAGCAACCACTTTTGCTGCATATCGCAGAACAGAACGCCGCGCTTATCGTTCGGTACAATTCCAGGTATGGCCGATGCCTATGGGCACCGACACAACATGAATCCTGTAGCTGGCTAACTCTATAATAGTGCCCTGATAGAAGCCGTTGTCTTCGAAGCTTTCGAACTATCGCCCCCATCTGCCGAAGTGCTAGCTAGTGGAGGTGCCCTTATCTGCGATTTCCCCCATTGCTCAGCACAGATACCATTCGATGAGTTCCGAAAGCCGTCGTTCCAGCACGCACTTGCTGACTTTCTGGAAAAGGGCAGTATAGAGCCCTTGAGATGCTTCCAGCCGCTTGTGACAAAAGCGCAAACCCCAGTCGTTGAATCGCGCGATACAGCCAGTCCGGGGCTTGTAACGCATCTCCTCATACCCCTGCTCGAGTCAATTGGGTCTTCGGTAGACGAAGATGTTACTCGCTTGAGAAAACGAGTTCGCGATGATGCAAACATCGAGGCTGCGGAATTTCCATGGCGGAGATTGCCTCTCTGGACCGCACTACGCGTTGGAATCCAAAGACAACTACAAATTTCGCTAGGGAACGAAGCTGGCAGAGTTCACTACAAGTTTTTGATCATCACTCTACTTGTTGAGGTTCTACTCGAATGCCCTGGAAGACTGGCACCTGAGTTGACAATGACCCTGCGGGCTAAAATCTGTCGTCGTCTCGCAAAGCTTGAGCAAGAGAAGAATGGGTTGCCGGAAGTGTACGGCCAACTGTTCAACGTTACTACAGACTTCTTCAAGAAGAGCATCATGCAAGCTACGCAGCTAGTGAATTCAGCTTGGGAGAAATTCAAGCGAGACACGATACGGCCCGTTCCTGTGCTCCCCACACGTGCTGATCTGCAAGCTCAATTCCTGTCTCTTCCCAACAGTAGATCGTACCTTCAAAGTGTTTTGAAATCACTTCGTTCCCAGAAGAGAACCTCCCGATCTTTGCAGCTTCCATCGCTACATGATACCACGATTGAGCAACTTGAGCGGTTTACCGATATTTATCATCGATTAGCTGAGTTGGAGGGCAATATCGAAACAAGAGAAGAACCTAAGTTAACTAAAGACCTTACGCCCGAATCGTTTTGCGAAAAGCTATCGCATGCAATACTCGGACTTATGAACAGTGTTGGAGCAGCGTACGACTCCGATCCTGAGCAAATGTCCATCTTCATTCTAAGTCTTTTTACACTTTGGGTGAGGCTTGACAAGTACATCGTCAAGATCTTCCCTATAATCCTGGAGTATCACCCGGTGTTTACTCCTGAGCTTTTAGATGCCCTGCATCTACCGACAGCCGCGGGAATGCGACGACTTCGTGACATCCAGAGTTATATTCATAACCGATGCGAGAGATGTAAGTATGAGACAACAATATTCTCCGAGCCTAAAGAGAACTGCTTTGTGGCAAAATACGTTTCGACTTCTAAATCGATGCAACAACTGCACCGGAATATAAAACAAGCATCGGAGGTATCACGCCAGGCGAAGGCATCAGAGTTGGAGGAGTGGTGGTCTGAGTTCGAAGAACATTCTTTGGGCATCTCTGGAGGCACATGTACCTGCACATTCAAGCGCGACGGGACGCGAGACGTAAGGGGATGCACCAAATGTTGGCATTGGCGAGTCCGGAACCGCATGCACATCTATGCGCACGAGGATTTCCTTCCTAGCGACGCCATCAAATCAGCTGCAGTCATCTTCGAGTTGTGTATTCCAGGATCTTTTGCTGCGTATCGCAACGCAACGTGGAAGATCTTGATGTTGGCTTACCCTAGCAAACCGCAATCCGGATCGCCCACAATACTCTTGAGAGATTACGATCCGCTCACAGCATATGCCTCGAGACAATCCACCGGTGTCACTATTGCATCGACATCTAAATCATTCCGTGGCACGCATTACAAGGTTGGTAAGAGGAAGATGAGAGCATCCGAATCAGATGTTCTTTATCCCAATGGATTAAATTTCTCGTACTTCGATATGGTTTCGAAGACCTGGATCAAGGACTTCGATAAACCATTGACCTTCCAACATGAGTGCGGAGTACATGTACCACCTGCGCTTCGCAGCTTCGTCATACCAATCTCGTTGCACCCCCCCACTGTGACAACTGGGCCATCTTCATATGAAATCGTCGCATCGGAAACCCGATGTCCATCTGACATGTCAGTACACGAGTTAACGGCTTATCAACGACTGCTTTCCGGCAAGACTCGCCGATGGCTAACGATGTTGGTCGAACTAGGCGCGTCAAATGTGAATTTCAGCAGCGAGAGTACGATGCACATGTTCAATCATCTTGCCATGCAAGCTGGGCCCGCAAATGGTAAGCACGATACATTCGGCGACATTCATGCGGTATTCAAAGACATGTCGTTTTGTGACTGCCTAGCCGCACAAGTAGAGACACGTCTCAACGACATTACGTCGAACTGGCGTGAGGTTCATTGTATGGAAGCCATGATCACGTTGATTCTGCGCCTTTGTGACTTGGCAGCCCCCATGGTGCGAGCAAACAATCTTTTGGTTCAGGCACGTCGCATTACCTTGGCTTGGGTTACCCGTCTTCGTGTCGATATTAGAAATGCCAAAGAGACTTCTGTCGCGGAAACAGCCGCTAGATACGCTTTTTGGGCTGCATTGCTCTGCCGCAGGACATTCTCCAACATTACGGAATCAGACGCTGTGATGTCAGAGAACGATCTGTCGACATTTGTTCAGGCATCATTGGCTCTTCAAGAAAACCTTCTTGTTGACGTGGCCAAACTACCGCTGAGTCTGAAGAGGATGTTGATTCGAGACACCAAAACAACGTACAAAATCAAATCACTCTTACTACGGTCCATAAGAGCCCGTCCTCAAAGTGTTGGCATGGCGATCAACACGTCATGGTCAGAACCTGGAAGTTCAGCAGGGAAATCCTTCAGTAGCTGGCAGCAAGTCTCACCTATACATGATCGATGGGTAGTCAGTGCTATGAGCACTTCGACGAAGAATCCAGCAAATACACAAGTAGTCCACTACAACTTTATAGAGGGGCACTTACTGGTCGATGGAAAGCCCTTAGGAAGACTTCCACGCGATTTTCGAGAGTCAGATGAAGTCAGACAGCTCTTTGGTAACCAACATCTCCTCACATTTCCATCTGCTGAGTTCGGCATGTCGTACGTCCTCGCATCGCGTATAAGAAATCACGAGATACACTTTGGTTCTCGGAATGGGCGCGTCATCATCCGCGCTTGGAGTCGGGATGGGCTGCTGGAATATATTCCGTCTCACCTTTTCGTCGGACCCGAGACTATCGACCTTCCGGATGGACTCGTCTCCAACTGTGCGCATTGGTTGAATCTGAACACAAGTTGTCTTGAGATTCGGCGCAAGCCTTTCCTGTGGAAGACAAGGATAAGCGACTGGAAGATTGATCTCATCAAATCGCAAGCTCATCGAAGAAATCGAACATTATTGATTGACCCTAATTCCTACCTCTTCAAGCAAGTTGCCGACGTCTTTCGTGGTTTTGAAGACCCACACAAGATTACCATCTTCCAGCCTGTCAACTCAAGGGGAGAGCTCTCTGTGGAACTACGCCATTTGGAACTGGCATTCTTCGTGAACCCAAATGGGCTTCTCCAATGTCGAGAGTTGAACGAAGAGATCGATCCTAATCAAGATGCTGGCACACTATACGGTTTCGAGAGCAAGATCGTACTGCGTGACGTCAAAAACAAGAAACGCCGCAGCATAATAGCACCATGTGGACCAATATCTGCTACACGCCATGGAATGCATGTGGCCGTTCGAGCGGCTGCTAGCACTGATTATGCGAAATTTGGAATCGACGATGTACTCGGATGCTTGTCGTGCCCTCCTGAGCCACGACTTTTATACTCAAAAGCTCAGTTTCACGCGTATACATCGTTCGTCATACCTGATCCTTTGACCGGCCGCACAGGCACCGAAGAAGCGTTGCACATACTTCAATCAGGTCATTGTCAACCATGGGAACCGCTGGGAGGAGGACCACACAACGTTCTCAAATCAATTTCAGACCTTAGTCCAAAGCGAGAATACTATCCGCAAGACAAGAAGGCGCTGCAAACTGTCTCCTGGAATGCGAGACTTACCATGACTGTTCAACATGATGCATATGAAGGGCTTGTGCAGAAGATACTCGATAAGTCGGACCATCTTCGGGTCTTTGCTCAAAATGCAGTTGACGATGTCAGCATCGGTGCATACATCCCGTCCCACCTTAGGACACGGGGACTTGCACAGCGCCGCATCTATGAGCGTAATGTCCACGATACGACTCAGGCAGCAGCTAGTGATCGGATGTACAAATCTCGCGGGCAGCAAGCTAATTCGGCACAAGCATGCAAAGTTTATCATATTGCGAACCTATTCCAGAAAACGCCTTTTCAAATTCACACACATCGAGAGCTTTCTACAATATTGCAGGATTGGCAGCTTATCGGCGGGTTTCATGGGATGCGTCAGCCCGACGCTGCGAGCCTGAGCGACTTAGTTGAGAAGGGCGTCGATGAACAGTGGGGCAGTCTTGTGAATATCTGTCGCCATTCCAATCTTGACGAACCCTACAGCGTGATGTTTCGCCTAAGTCTCATGTCGCTCAATCCCACAACTGACCTGGACACCATCAAGATCTTGGCGGCGTTTGCGTCTCTGCCGGCGTTGAGAAACTCAGTACCTCCATCCTGTCGCTCATTCAACCAGTTCAAGCTCAATGAGGTGCCCAGTATACAATCCATCTTTCATATAATCTCTGTCGATTTACCGGAGAAGCGACAGCGGATGCAGACAAGGGCCGAAGCAGAGCATCGAAAGGCATGTGAAGCTGAGGGGAAACGATTAGCGCAACACTTCCTTGACCAATGGCCACATGAGATAGTTACGCTGGGTGGGTTCGATTCGGATGTCCTTGATGTGGGGCTCGCAATGGAGCGTGTCGTCCCCGAGTGGGAGCGCTTGCATTCAAACTCATTCCTCTCAGAGTACATAGTTCATGTGCAGGACGTATTGCGATGTCATAAAGGAAGGAGTGATACATCACATCCAAAAGCTTGGAAATGGGAACAAGAACCGTTTCATGGGAAAACACGTGACCCTGTCGTACCGTCGATCTCGAGGGATCTTCTCAGTAGATCGCTAGCATTACCTCTCGGACGCCAGGTGTGCGAGCTACTACTACCTAATGACATTGAACTTTCTACCGGTATGGAAAATACAAGAGCAAGGACATCAGCCAAGGAGACCGTTGAACTACGACAGATTCTTTCCGTTTTTGCTCTGGCATCGAACCCTCTCCGCCAGCAATATGGGGTTGATCTGAAGATGAGCCTTGACGCCCTGGAGAAAACCAGTAATCAGACTCAAATTTCACATGCCACCCCGGATATTACAGTCAACGCAAAATGCATCAAAAATCTTCGTACTATGGTAGCCACTCACCTGTCTCAGATTCATGGAGCTTTATCTGATAATGACGACCGCTTCTCATGGCTAAACCTTGGAAACCTCTGGCCCTGCACGACCTCGATTGCGCTTTTAGAGCAACTACGCTCAAGCTCGTCTTGCAAGTTTGGGGATTTTGTACGAGAGGCGATTGTATCACATGGTATTCTTATCACAAAGTTGCAGCGGCTGATGCGGATTCACAATGCGCTGTGTCATGGCAAGGACAAGAATCTCCAAGAAGAGCTTGGAAATTCTGGCCATGAGAATTGGAGTCCATCAGAATGGTCTGACTGGCTCCTCTTAGAGATTGATAGTGATATTTTGATCCGGCAGGAGCAGGTCGATGTTGCACATGCAATTATTGCACCAGAATCGAGGGACAACACAGTGTTGCAACTGAATATGGGTAAAGGTAAGTCGAGAACATTGTAGACACAAAACACTCTCTGATAATCGTCACTAGGCAAGACATCGTGTATTGTTCCTATGGCAATGGCGGTGATAGGAGATGGAAAGCAGCTCTCGCGTCTTATCGTACCAAAGCCATTGCTTTTGCCGACTGCGCAAATGATTCAGTCGCGACTGGGCGGCTTAGTTGGTCGCGAGATACGACATATCCCTTTCTCCCGCAGGACTAATACCAACCCGCAAACGCTCCAGCTCTATAGAGATCTCCATCAGGAAATGTTAGACAGTCGGGGCGTTGTGTTGATTGCGCCTGAACATCTTCTCTCCTACAAGCTTAGTGGCCTTCAACATCTTGCCAGCTCTAACTTAGAGACTGCACGCGAAATGCTTGAGTTTCAGACATACCTCAGCTCAACTTGTCGGGATATTCTAGACGAATCGGACATTTCATTGGCGGTAAAGACTCAACTCATCTATCCAAGTGGGAAGCAGACTTCAGTGGACGGACACCCGCACCGCTGGAAAGTAGCGCAATCGCTGCTATCACTCGTGAAAGATCATCTTCCAGAGCTTGAGCGGAAATTTCCGCGCAAAATTGAAGTCCTGAAGCGTGGTCAGGGTTATCCGATGATATACATCCTTCAAGCAGATGTAGAGGAGGATCTGCACCGACGCATAGTCGATGAGATCTGTACCGGAAGGACATCATTTATTCGCTTCGCAGACTGTACTTCGGACAGCTGCGATGCGGATTTGCGTAGGGTTCTCTTGGAAGAGACACTGGACCATAAGTTGTTGGAGCGTGTGGCTAAACTGTTCACCGACGAGAACATTGCGCTCAAAACGCTATTGCTTGTTCGGGGTCTATTACGCAATCGAATACTGCTCTTTTGTCTCAGAAAGCGCTGGAACGTGCAGTACGGGTTGCACCCTAAGCGAGATCCGATGGCAGTGCCCTTTGAAGCAAAGGGAATTCCTTCCGAGCAGGCTGAATTTGGACACCCTGATGCCGCGATCCTTCTCACTTGCTTGGCTTTCTATTACACTGGTCTCAGTCCAGTCCAGTTCCGCGAAGCTCTCCGTCATATTCTAGCGTCACAGGACCCTGCTAGCGAGTACGACAGGTGGACTAGCAGTTGCGATTCGCTTCCGGAGGCTTTGCATCATTGGAACGTTATCAATTCCGATGACCATGATCAGGTGGAGGAACTCTGGAGGCATCTTCGAACGAACAGAATCGTACTCGACCACTACATGAACCACTTTGTATTTCCCACGCACGCTAAACAGTTCGACATCAAGCTGCAGGCTTCTGGATGGGATCTGCCCTTGTTCTCGCGAACAGAATCCAATAAGATACCTACGCATGCAAGGACTACTGGATTTAGCGGCACCAACGACAATAAGATGATGCTGCCGCTCACTATTCAGCAGAGTGATCTGCCAAGTTTGCATCAAACTAACGCTGAGGTGCTTACATACCTATTGCAAGAACGAAACCGTGCATACCATCTTGTAGCTCATGCCGGAAAGCGATTATCCGAGACAGAATTCCTCGAACAACTCAGGGATAAGAGGATTCGCATTCTCATTGATGCCGGTGCTTACATACTCGAAATGAGCAACGAAGACTTGGTCAAGGCATGGATGGACATAGACAATGAGCCAGCGGCAGCTGTCTATTTTGGTGCTGACAATCGAGCCTGGGTGCGATATCGTGGTACCAAGGCGCGCGTCCCTTTGCTAGCAACCCCATTCGTCGACAATCTAGACAATTGTCTTGTGTACCTGGATGAAGCGCACACGCGAGGCATAGATCTAAAACTGCCTCAATATGCTTGCGGAGCGCTGACACTTGCTCTTGGGCAGACCAAGGATCATACTGTGCAAGGTAAGTAGCAATATTTGACCTACAAGGTGTACAAAGCTGACGTTGAATCCAGCTGCCATGCGCCTTCGGCAGCTTGCGACTACTCAATCTGTTTGCTTCTTTGCATTTCCAGAAACTCATCAGTCCATTCTGGACGTTTGTGGAATGAATGAGGACCACAAAGTCAACTCTTCTCATGTCGTTAGGTGGTTGTTGGAACAGACGTGCCGTACGAATGAACAGCTCCAAAATCTATACGTCTCCCAGGGTACCGACTTTTGTAATCGCATCAATGCAGAATGGGAGAACGCAGCTTTCCTCTCTGATGCTCGAGATAGGATTGCATATGTTGAGGTGCTTCAGCACCCTGAACAGCAAACACTCGAGCAGTTATATGGAGGCCGCACGGAACATATCTATGGCCCGTCTTCTCTTACAACCAAGTTCCCGCAGCTCAAGGCTTTCAAGAAAAAGCTCAACCACCTGCGTCTGGGTACATCGAACACCGCAGACATCCCTCACTCCTCTGCGTTGGAGGAGGTAGAACAGGAACGCGAGGTGGAATTTCAAGTGGAAGAAGTGCGTGAGGTGCAGAAAGCCTTACATTACAAAGCTCATACGTTCCCTGGAATTCATTCTGCTATCTCTAGCTTTGTGAGTACTGGTCGTCTGCATGGAGACGTGGGATACGAACACGTGTTTGATGCTGTTTCACGCACGTCCATGGGCGAGAGGTTTGGCATTGTAGGAACAAATTCCCGCTTGTTTATTTCTGTGGAATTCATGAAGACGATCAAGACGAATCATGATGGCTTGATTGATAACTTTCTGGTGAGTTCATTATTTTTCGCGCTTTGCTAATATACTAATCATTTCATTAGCGTCCCGTTGAATGGATTCTTTACAATCCGATCACCTTTGACGCACTCATCATCATCGCCGAGGAGGCAGAGATTGTGATTCCTCAAATTCGCGCTCAAGGTTTCCCCCCCAAAGTCTATCTTCTCACATACTCAGCACCAGTCACGAAGAAGATGCTACAATTCAGTGGACTACAATACTACTCCGTGCCAGCACTTGAAAGGGGACATACCGTTCCGCGAAACCTTACCATTGAGCTTGGTATCTTCGCGGGTCGGTTGTATATGGAATACGAGGAATGTGTGTCTCTGGTGAAGTACTTCGATAACACCATCATGAGTGGACGATCTGATGCAACAACGACCGAAACAATCAGCTTTATCCTGGAGTGGATCTCCCTTCGTCGTAGAGGTCAGGACATCATGCACACCCCGCTTGGCTACGTGTGCCAGGGTCGTCCGTTGGGTATCGAGCATGCGTTCTTCGTGACCAGCCGTGCTGTTGATAGTGGTGTGGTCGAACCATACCGCACTAATGGAGCTGTCACTGAGGTGAAAGAATTTGAGGAAGAGGACGAGGACGAGAAGCGTTATGATGTAGAAGAGAGCTAGCCTCGTGTTGATTTGAGCCAAATCTACTTTTGTCAAGCATCACCCTCGGTGTTCGACTACAGCGCTAGCGCTGCCGATTCATCACGCAGGCTATATGCACTTTCCGTCAAATCCTAGTATTGTGTATATATGCCATACGGTATGGCCTACATCTAATTCGTCTACCAAGAAGCTTATCACGTCAATGCCCTATTGACTAACAGCCTGCATATAAATAGGGGCTTCTACACTAAATATCGAATGTGAATTGGTTGTTTGTGACCCTACTGGGAAAAGAGGTAGCTCTACTTACAAAATCTTTGGGTGATGATATCGAGAAGCAGGAACAACCATCAGCACCTCCTCAAGGTATCCAGACAAGTGATAAACCTGGATACACTAGATAAGACGAGAGCAGTCATTGCCATGAACCATGGTATGAATTTCGGCTGGGCTTTCTCAATCGTAATCTGCCGGTCATTGTTTTTGGCCTAGATGTCCCTTGCTCCCGCAGATTGAGGAAAAAGTTGCTTGGAAGGAACCAGAACTTGCCATAGTTGGGACACCAAAGAAATCTTCCATGCATACACGCTCAGAGGAGAGGTCGATATCTACAGTTTTAACATCGTTATGAGCTTTAGAAGAAATATTTACAATTTTAAGCTACGGAAAGAGTGCTATTTATCTTGTGCTCATAGATATCATCATGTTACTGATAGTCCACAGTTTTTGGTGAACACATGCTGCAGTAGCTACGGATAGAACTCCACGCACTGTGGTGCATAAACAGTTCAGCAATACAAGTACTTGGCACAGTAATCGTAGCTGCTTGTCGCGCATGTTCAAAACCCCCAGCCACGTCTTCCCCGCGCAACCCCCACCCGATCTTGTCGACTAAAGTCACCGCAATAACAACTCAGGTTACTATTACGTATACCATGCTCATTATCTCAAGTGACCCATCCTTCCCTGCTGCTTCGTATAATATGGCCGACCGACGTTTCCGTTCGGATTTGATGGCTTTGTGATGCGACGACGCAAAGTTGTCGAGCCTCAATCGAAACAACCTGACTGAGGAAGAGGAAATCAAGGTTGCAAGGGTCGACAGAGGGCTATTAGGATCCCAGAAATTGAAATGACTAGTCTCCAAGTCAGCGACACCGCAGATTAGCGCTTGCAGATACTAGCCAGAATACTTAGGATGCTCCGTCCCGAAGGATTCAACACTGATAGTGTCAGATATTGTTCTGACTCAATATATGTTATGCTGATGGTACTAAAACAGTATTAGGTGTAAAAATAGGACGTTGTCGTAGTTGCTTAGTGCAAAATATCAAAGAGTATGGGCTAGAGATAGCTTTAAACTATTTGATTACCTTACTTATCGCTCGTGCCAAACACTGGCGCCTAATCTTGATGGAGACCCGCTCGAATACATGACTCAGCACTTGTGAACCCAAGAGGATCATCTATCCAAGAAAGCTTCCTTTTTTTAATGCGACCATGGACTAATATATATACCAGAACTTCTCAAGAATGCCCCAAGTGCAATGGCGTTCTACTCACGCAACACCAAACTCTTACTAAGCCGCCAAAGTCGCCCACTGGCAAAAACGTGCTACTATTTTATATCATATTCACAGATGATACATATACGAACGACAGCACTTTCCTTCTCTATAGCAATGCTAAGGATACAGCCATAAGAAATGAGAGCACTCTTACCGAATGAGCCGAAGCTAGGTTGTTTCCGTTTAATCTAGACAAGGTGCTCAGGAGTCTTGTGACGCTATTCCTAGCGCCACTGGAATATCTAAGCAAACTTCTGTCTTAGTGAGTTGGCAGAGCTAGTTATGTACCTGTGGCGCATTCTGCAGTTCGTATCTCATTGTGTTCATCAGCATGACTCTTCTGCAGAGCCTCACCGGCACACAGAGCTTTCAATCGCCTTATCATTCTGGGACTAAATCTTTACTTCACCAATGTTGAAATTTAGAATGGGTTAGATCTTCAACATCGGCCATCACAATCGTGTACGTAGATATAAGACAATAGCTGTCAGATTGTGCAGGTGCGGCGTTCTCTCAGTTAGGTAATTAAAATGGTAGAAGATCCTTAGCGATACTACCACACATAGCACCATCCTAAAAGCATTGCTGATTTCAGCAGGGCAAGACTGACCAACACTCAGGCGTTTCAATGATTATGCAGCCTTTACTATGGCCTGTAGAGAGTTTATTTATAGGAGAAATAGTTTTCAGCGTCCATACGAAGGTGACGTTGAGTCTTTCATAACTACATCCCAAACAGGTCCACTACCTTTTGTGAGACAAACATTACTTTGAATCTGGTACAATGCGCATATGATCATTGTTATGAAAGTAATGCTCTTTGTCCTTCAAAAAGTCTCGGTCTCCAAGCCTGAATCCTCGCAATAGGAGTGACCTCATGTCAGCGCACTTTAAGACAAGACCATCCCACTCCTCTGAACTTCCATGAATGCGGTTCGGATCATTGAAGTGTGTCGCAACGAAAGCAACATAGAACTCGCGTAGTTTAGAGTGCATAGCACTGTTACTACATGCATATTGCACGTCACTTGTTGCAACTGCCGTGTTAAAAGAATTGGCTGTATATTGCGCGTACAGACGACCCATAGCGTAGTTCTTGAAGCCTGTACACAGGAGCTTGTCGCCGAAGACCCAGCATTTAGCGTCGATGCTAGTACTGCTAGTTGTGTTCACTAAAGGCGGAGATAGTGGTGCGATGGTGTATCGACCGTAGTACATCCATTCCACGAACAGAGCGAACACAGTCGCATCGTCGTCTGGGAGCTCGATCCGGTTCTCACGGCACTCCTTGAAGTCCCGAGAACAAGCAGCCTCAAGAAAAGGAGAGTGGTGTGATATTAAGGCTCTCGGTAGAGACCAGATGTTATGGGTATCATGCTTCGAAAGATCTTCCATAGTAATTGTTGTGCCAACATGTATTTCGATTCCGGGACCACGTAGTCTGTCAAACTCAGTCCCTTCTTCTGCAAGTCGTTATGTGGAATTGAAGACCATACAAGTCAAGATGGTTCTTGCATTTCATGCTGTTTGTCCCTGGTGGGGGTTGTAACGTCATGGAGGATATCGTATCAGAGCTACCGCGAGGAATTTCTTGGAGTACTCCCACTCCACTCCTGTAGTCTGCAAGCCTTAATTCCTCATGGCTAAAACTCATGCATTCTGGTTGAGCCGTAATAGCTTCGTACTGAAATTTTGAAGGGCCGTACTCGGTCTCTATATACGGGCGCAGCTGTACTAAACCAGTGCCATCGGGGTGAGTAGTTGAGCCTTGCAGTGGTGGTTAATAAAGACGAGCCAGTGATATTTAATCTTCAGGTTCGCAAAAGGTTTTTAGAAGCGAAGCGGAAGTACAGGGGCTCATACCAGTTGCAGTGGGAAAGCTATGTGTAGGCATCAGTGTTGAGAGAAAATTGCAGTGTAGAGAGTTACACACCTAGAGCTGACAAAGGGCTGTATAGCAGGCTTTGATGGAGAAGCTAAGTCAGCGTCCCTAGGTTGCCCCGCAGATTTTTTATGTTTTTTCTTCGCCATGATCAATTAGGACATGAGACAAAGCGCATATTGATGATGATAATGATGGAGTTCCAGCCGCAATTGCCTCAACTGAAGCAGATACTAGTGGGCTTGGCTGACAATCTACGCGTTGTAGATCACAGCAAGGCAAGTGCGGGGCACAACTGAAACCACGTCACGTGGTACACATCGCAAATCGTACACTCAAGAGGAACAGGGCATTCAGTGGACGACACAAATGCGAGCCACATGAACACATCTGGTTCATGGTCCGACGCATTTAAATGCCATTTCCTCTGCGACACTATTCTTACAACGCTAACCTACTGAAATATGCATGTACGTTGTTGTTAAAGTTTCTGGAGGTTTCTTCCAACGTGTTCACTTCTATTCTTTGGCGCCTGCTCTTTATAGGCTATCGCGCTGCTATAGTAAGAGGGTAGCGTAGTAAGCGATAGTTCTATCCATTATATTAGAACTAAAGCTAATGCCTATACTTATTGCTAGTTAACATACATAGAGCTAGCGAGACATCGGGGAACGGTATTGTCAGGACCCGTCCTTTTGAAGGTTACCTCGCGGTCCTCTAGTGGCTGATGACTCAGCTACTGTATATAAACTACGATACCGCTAAGAAGGCTCCTTAGCGTTTCGTTTCGTGACAAATGAGACTATATTATTACCCTTTTGATCCCTATTGCTCGTACTGACAAGTAGTCTAACAATTATAACTTTACTACTTATTATACTACTACGCGTAAAGTAGATAGCTAGGCGTCTCTGCTAATCACGCTTGTAAGGGTCACCCCCTAGTTAGGGACTCGCACGGGCTACTTGAGGGTAAGAGGGGCTTTACTCGAGGAGAAGGGGCTTTACTCAAGGGTTAACATGCGTAGAGGGCCTTGGCGTGATGGCAATCACGTGACCTAGGCCCCGCGGTAATCATAACCTTCTGGTTCGCATCCCGAGTGAGAGTCCTCAACCACTCGCTGTCAGCAAGGGAGGAGATCCTTTGGCTTGTTATTTGTAACACTATTGTGCAGAGAGTTGCGTTAAGTCTGGTGGGGTGGCCAGCTTCCTAATCTGGCCAGCTTGTTGATCCAACACGTTATTCATATTATTAAGCGATTAGTATTGGTAAGCACCTCGCCTATGTAGTTATATATAGAGCTGTCCATCATGGAAATACAATAGCCAAAGCTAGCTTGTTGCATTCTACTGATATACGCGCAGCCCATCTAATTTAGAGATATTTGTACTTATTTACTCAGCATGTCCGTTTACGTTATCAGTGGAGTATCTAAGGGAATTGGAGTAAGTTTCTTCTCGCTGCGTAATGCACCACTGCCGTCTTTACCCTAACACAGCAGATCTAGTTTGAGTTTCTAAAGCAGATTTCGGATCACAAGGAGAACTTGGTCATCGGTCTAGTCCGTGACAAAGCTGCAACTGAGAAGAAGATTGCGTCAGAGCTGGGCAATCGTCCCAATATCCACATTCTCAACGCAGACCTCACCAAGTATGCTACCCTAAAGCAGGCCGCTGCTAACACGGCCGAGATTGTTGGTGATCGTGGTGTCGATTACCTGGTGGCCAACGGAGCTTTGGTGCCCTTATTTGACCAGTACGACAATATTGGTACATTGTAGGTCAAATTTGCTCTTTTTTCTTCTGAAATATCTCTACTGTCTCCATTATGTTCTTGATATTGATAGTCTATGTGTTTTCTTAAACAGGGCCAACAAAGTCGAGGAGCTCGAGGCTGTTTCACAGCAGCTGTGGCAGACTAATATCGTCGGCAACATTCACCTCTTCAACCTCTTCCTCCCTCTGATCTTGAAGGGCAAGATCAAAAAGGTCATTGCCATTTCCACTGGCGTGGCTGACCTGGACCTGACCAACGAGCTCGAGATCGATACTGTTCCTTTGTACGCTGCCTCCAAGGCCTCTCTGAATATTATTGTGGCCAAGTTCAACGCGCAATATAAGAAAGACGGGGTGCTCTTCTGCAGTATCAGCCCTGGGTTGGTAGAGGTGGGCCATTACGCAGATGGTACGTCACTCTCCTTTCTTCTTATTTCCTTTCCTGCTACCAATCAATATTTTGTAAAATTTCAAGCAACGTTCTTAGACTAATAGTTTCCTAAAACTAGCTACTCCAGAGGAATTGCAGGCCTTAACGTCATTCGCTGGTAAACTTTCGAAATATGCGCCCAATTTTAAGGGCCCAATCACGCCGGAAGAATCTGTCAAAGCTGTCCGGTCAGTCTGGGAGAAGGCCAGCATCGAGGGTGGGTATGGTGGTGCGTTCATCTCACATCTTGGAAATAAGCAATGGGTATAAGCTCAAGGCGCATATCAGCCCTCACTGCCGTCGCTCTATCAATTCACAACTAGATAGAAAACACTTGTTAATATTGCGTAACTACGTATGGCACCTAACAAACTTACGTGTAAACACAAAACCATGCACAGCAGGTAGAGAATGATGAAAATAATCACTATAGGGACATGTAAAGTGGTAAAGTAAATCCTGATTGCAAAGAAAGTAGCTTTTTCACTGAACGCAGTACCATATAGCGTGGGTAGTTTGGTTGTTGTAATAATATCAGCTGGTCTGCTATACACTCTCGGTATTGAGGCTTCGAGGGGCAGATCGGTCGGAAATTAACTATTAGCGGGCTTTGTATACAGTTTGAGTCTTCGAATCGCAACCATCATCACACAGGCTTTCGTCCCGCCAATCGATATAGCTTCGGTGATGCAGATAGCCGGTATCTTATCACGATAGTATCCGTGGAGTGTAAGAACTTATCATCAATAGTATCAACTCGTGCCTGACAAACGCATTTTCAAACAACCTTTGAATATCACATCTAAGACTTCATCCCTCCCTCATATCAGTTCTAGGCCTTCTCCGCTCTGTCATTTCAAATCGATTGTTCGGCATGGGCCGTGCCTCACAGCATATTTCGGGCCCAGTCCAATCAGACCACAAAGTGAGTAGCTTCAAACAGCCTTCGCGAACTCTCAAGTAGAAAGCAACACAGTTCAACTTTCAAAAAATGTTCATTGTCACAGTTTCGAGTCCAACTACTCTATACTCCTAATATGTCAACGCCTGATGTACTGAGAAAAGAACGGCTCAGCGATGCCGCGTCTTCCGCTCGCCAGCCTTACCTCTCCATCCCACCAGAATTTATGAGCAGTGGTACCCAAAGCTGTGGTACTGTTCGAACCCATTTGGATTGAAGAAGCGATTTGCATTATCAGTAAAGATGATGAGACAGCTGCCACCATTCGGTGATTGGTCAGAGCCGGTGTAAAGCGTGAGGTGACATCCTGCGGACGTTTACAAAATCTGAATGGCTCCGCGAGGTCCTTGCAAGTTGTTAGAACGTGTGATCACTTTATGAGTGTTGGTCCTTACCTGAAAAGTTGCCCTTCACCGTTGCGGGGTTAAGGTCGTAAGTTTCCTCGAAACCTTGGCAATTGATGTGGTCGAATGCGTTGAAGTGAGTCCACCCATTCGCGGCTGTGAGGAGAAGGGGCAGAATGGCGTAGAGGAACTTCATCGTGCTTGTTGGTACTAGTACGAAGCGTGGCTATATTGAATTTGGCGGCTAGGAGAGGGCAGAAGAGAATCGAAGGAATCTGTATAGCTCAATGCTAGGTGTTTAGAAGGAAGAGAGATGATGTTTTATACCCGAGTGCCGTGCTCACGTATATGTTTCGATCGACAGCGTTCTATTCGTAGTCTAGAAGCATGCATTAGCAATGCAACATCAATTAACAATCACCTTGTCCATGGAAGTTGGAAGTATTGGACTTCTCTAAGAATCGATGTTAGATTTTACGGTGTAGTCTTAGAAGACTACCAAGCGGCACTTGTGATGCATACGACTCTCTGCTGCTACTAGGGATCGTCGCATAGCCACCCGTATGATACGTTAAGTGCAAGTTTCATGCCGTACTTCTGATGACGTATTGGTGAGCAGTAGTAGTTTATGCCTTTATCGGATTCTGGCCTAGGACCTCGACTTCTGTGCAATCCCAGTGTGCTAGAAGACATCTAAACTAACCTTTCAATGTCGTCAAAGTCGTCCGTTTCGCATTCTGCGTGTTTGACTCTGACGATGTTGATTACTGGTTGCTAGTTGCCATCTTTGAGGAAGAGTAGTTTTACGGGTAATGACTACAAGAGCTAAAAAGCATGCTTCTTGGTCAGTCACTTAGCTCGTTGTAGCAGACTTACTTGTTAAAGTAATTGGTCTTACGCGATTAATATTGTGTGTGGAGACACCAATTACAAGCGGATCTGATAGATTAAGCATAGTATGAGCATTCATTACCCTAGCCCCGTACTGTACAGGGCGTACGAAATAGGCAACATTCTATTCCTGAACATGGCTCACGGGTGAGGTAGGCGGTGCTACGTCGCTAAGTCCACGCTAAGGCCTTGCCAAGTCAGCTGGTTATATGTGAAGGGCCTAGTTTTTGCGCACTCCTTGGAGGCAATCAATGTAAGGCTTTGCAATATAGTCATAATAAGTCTTAAAGTACGGGATCAGTACTTAAGCTGCGTGGATCAGTACCTAGGTAGATACCTAAGCTGCGCACTCCACAAAACCTAACGCGCTTCTCTGCACGATAGATCCACAACAACGCCCTATGACCACCCTCTCTGCCTCTGCAGTAAGTTGCTGAGCCTGCTGCATCTAGAGTACCCCATCAGACGCAATATATTGACGCCGCTGGTTCTGCTTTCGTCGTTAACGCGGACTTGCTACACCTGGCTTCTTATTATCCTCTGCGACGACTGCTTCTGATTACATTGCAAGCTGAGCGCTTTTAGCAAGCTGGCGTATAGCAACGCTTGTTCGACTCCCTGACTGCCGGTGTAGGTAGCTATAAGCGGGCGGGTCATGGTAGATGCTGCGGTTTGCTACGCTGTACTACACAACCAAGCCAGCACACTACAAGTGCAAAATAGATGCAGACGATCAGGTTGGTTCAAAGAAGGTTCTGCTAGGTTCAAAATGGGTTGGGTGTCGTCAAACTCGGAGGTGAATCTCGACGCTATTAAGCTATGGAACGCTAACAATGCGGTGGAGATATGTACATACAGACAGCATTTTGTGCCCCTAATCAACGGAAGTGAACAAAATGAGATCTTCCGTGATGCCTTGAATAACACTAATGGAGCGGTGCGTATGCTTGTCGGACTCACCCAAGATTATCCGCCGTCTCCAAACTGGATTATTTTCCAACCACTATCCATACCGTAGCCCTAATTATCTGCATCAACAACTGAAATATAAGACTTCGGCAGTAATTATCAGGAACAAATGCAAATACAATGTTCGATAATCACCTATTGTAGAGCCGTCGTGTTTACTTCGCTAAGTGGCGTTACCTACCGAAAATTGAACGACAATGTTTTCGAGAATCATCGGGCAAAGAATTTCATCGGTGATTTAGTAACATGATACAAGAGTGGAAGCAAACATAGTCTATAACCGTGCTGTCTACAAACTTTCAATTTTAGTGAGGAAGAATACGCACTATATTGGTGGACGTGATGAAGCCTTCAACGACTGGTATAAGACCAAAACGCTGCTTGGCATTAAACCGAGAACTTTGCACGGCATGCAGATGAAACAAAAGGGGGAGCATCTTCATTTTAATTGTATTCAGATCGTATGCCTCGACCAACAGGAGAAAGGATGTGGAGTAAAAACGTCTTTAACCACACTTCCTTCGCATCCGACTCTGACGAGACAAAGGCTGAAGAGCTTGCCGATCTTTTGGAGCTTTCGAATCAAGAAGGCGTTGCTACATACCTATTCGATAAGGTCAACGTTGATGCGCGGTACTAGAAGGGGAATTCAAGAACGAGGGTTATTTGCCTAGCAAATAAACATGGCGCTGGGTCATAACAGGTTAGTAGAGCTAGATGATTGTGAAAACCAGAGTACGTGAACGGCAAGGGGTATACAGAAATTTGTCTCGGCTATGGAATCCAGGTATCAACGCCAGACATGATCAAACATAATCAACGCTAAGGAATGTTCACATGATGGTGCAACACGAGTTTTGCTTCTTAGCCTAGGTTGAACGTCAGTGACAATGGTCGTATGTTTGGAATTATCCCAGAAGCTCACCTGAGTGTAAAACATCTTGCTCTGCGCACTAAGCCCCTCACTCTTCTGGACCAAATCGTCAAGTTTTACCCCCCGCTCCAACACGCTCTCGATAGTGTTGTGGAGTACGATCTTCGTTTCATCGAGCTCTTTCTGGATCTTCACCGTGCTGTCGGCATTCTCAGGGTCTTGGTATTTCTTTATATAATCGTCAAGCTCGGGAAACGACAGCTTGGGGTTGTCTTTTGCAAAGCCATCATAGGCGGAACGCGGGTACTTGGTGACGAACTCATCCACGACCTTTCGGACAATACGGTGTCCGGCAAGCCTAGGATAATCCTCGTCGGTGACAACGAGGCCGCATATGGGATCAGAATGGGCATAGACGTGAAACATGCACCCTGCTCATAGCGTTAGCCAAGATAACCTCGAAAACAAGCTCACAGTACCTTTTTCCAGCACGTCCATCTGCTTATTCCGGGGTGTTCTTTCAGCGATTGCGCCTGCAGCAAATATAATCTGCCTATGCTGTCAGTGTTTGTACTCTCCCTGTCCTGTCCTCATCCAAGAGTATTATATCGGCCGCGATGATGATGCTAACGTACGCCTTCTTTGAAGCTCTTTCTTGCGAAGTAGTTGCATGAGCTGAGGTCTTCCGCACCTGCTAACTCGATCGCAGGTTTTGTGTCATTCTTGAAAACCTGCATCTTGTTAGGGACAGGAAGGTATTGCGTGGCTGGCAGCGGTGAAGGGGGGGCACTTACGCCGATGTAAAGGAGTTTCATGTTGGCGGGTTGGTTTGGGGTGATGACAGGAGCAGTGGTACGAACTCGAAAAGAGGAGAGCAGTTTGGAAGCATATACCGATTCTGATGCCCCGCGAAAGTCAGTACACAGGATGCGATGCTTGAGATGGGGCCTGTGGTAGCGCTTCGTCCGTCTCATGGCCAAGGCGACAGGGTAATGCTGCTTATGTAATGGCGCTAGTGCATGAGGGCGGGGCACGTCGGGCCGGGGTCGACTGCTGCGCCAGCGTCATCATCGCCTTTGCCAAGCCGTGAATCAAAAGCCACAGTCTTCTTCCACACCGTCAGACACTGTCAACTGGAATCGGCTCCGCTCATGTCGCCTGCTATGGAAGACGCCCAAGTGCAATGGCTCGAACAGGTTCGGGCTATGCGCAAAGCCATCGCCGACTTGAATCTGCCCGCCGCTGATGCTGAAAAAACATCCCCATACGGCCATAGCATCAACTTCGACGATGACGACGGCTTCTCTGGAACTGCTAGCGGGGATGACATCTGGGACATTATCAGTGACGAATACGAGGAAGAATACAGCAGCGATCATCTGGACCAGTTTGCGCAAGTGCCCGCCTCGAGTAACATCCATGACGCACAATGGCTAGCGGCAAAGTGTTCTACGGTGGCTCGCAACAGTTCTGGCTTAGATGCCGGGGCATTGAAGGAACAGATATCTGCTATCTTGTCTAGTGACAGCAACGGTTGGTTTTGACAAGACCGACTTAGATACGCCGTTTGCTGACTAGGAATAGACGAAGAATTGCAAATGATGCTCGCAGACATTGTAGGTTATGGAGAACTGGATCTTGTTGCTGATCTCATTTCCCACCGCAAAACTCTACTGCGATCGCTGCATGAGCCAGCGGTTGCTCAAGGCAATGGTGTCAAGGGCCGTTTGCAGACTCGTGCCGAGCGCGATGAAGCCTTGCGACGTGCAGACTGGGAGCATAAAAATGCTTCATTGGCACCAGCAATGGATCGCACCGGGCCTCAATATCCTCATGTATACAAGGCTCATGATGCGGGGAACAAGCTTTCGGCTTATGGCAAGAAATATGCCTTGCCCCCAGACACGGTGCATCGCGATAACAATCTATATGAGGAGTATGAAATCCCAGCCGTGCCTGTAGGAACCATCGGTGCAGGACGGAGGCTGCTTGAAATTAGGGAATTGGACGGCCTATGTCAACGCACGTTCAAGGGTTACAAGACTCTCAATCGTATGCAGAGCCTGGTGTATCCTGTTGCGTACAAGACACGCGAGAACATGCTGATATGTGCACCTACTGGTGCTGGTAAGACGGACGCAGCCATGCTTACTATTCTGAATACTGTGGCAAAAAATGTCGTGCCAAACCCTATCGAAAAGCCTGACGCCACTGATTTCGAAGTTATGGCAGAAGACTTCAAGATCATTTACGTAGCACCTATGAAGGCGCTGGCTGCCGAAGTCACTGAGAAGCTTGGGAAGCGCCTTGCGTGGTTAGGTATCAAGGCCCGAGAACTGACAGGTGATATGCACCTTACCAAGGCTGAGATTCTCGACACTCAAATTATCGTTACTACCCCCGAGAAATGGGACGTTGTTACGAGGAAGAGCACGGGTGACACTGAGCTTGTTCAAAAAGTCCGACTTCTTATCATAGATGAGGTTCACATGCTACATGATGAGCGTGGCGCTGTTCTTGAAAGCTTGGTAGCGCGCACTCAGCGGCAAGTCGAAAGTACACAGTCGCTCATTCGGATTGTTGGCCTCTCAGCTACACTTCCCAACTACGTTGACGTGGCTGAATTCCTTCACGTAAACAAGATGGCAGGTCTGTTTTACTTCGATGCCTCGTTCCGTCCAGTTCCGCTAGAACAACATTTCATTGGTGCCAAGGGCAAGCCTGGTACTGCCAAATCCCGTGAGAATTTGGAAAAAGTTGCATTTGACAAAGTTGTCGAAATGCTCAAACTTGGACATCAAATCATGGTCTTCGTACATTCAAGAAAGGACACTGTCAAGACCGCTAGACGATTGTACGATATGGCCATGGAAGAACAATGCACCGATCTATTTGACCCGCAAGATCATCCTCGATACGAGAACGCTGTGCGCGACATGAAACAGTCAAAGGGTAGGGAGTTGAGAGAGCTGTTGGGTAAGGGCATGGGTACCCATCATGCGGGTATGCCTCGCTCTGACAGAAACCTGATCGAACGTCTTTTTGCGGAAGGTGTTCTTAAAGTTCTCTGCTGTACCGCTACACTTGCCTGGGGAGTCAATTTACCTGCCGCGGCAGTTCTTATCAAAGGAACTCAGGTTTACAATGCCCAGGAAGGCAAGTTTACGGACCTTGGCATTCTCGATGTTTTACAGATTTTCGGTCGTGCTGGTCGTCCTCAGTTCCAAGACAGTGGTATCGGTTTCATCTGTACCACACATGACAGGCTTGACCACTACATGCGTGCTGTTACTGAGCAACAGCCCATAGAGTCAAGGTTCTCCGCTAGACTCATCGATAATCTCAATGCCGAAATTTCTTTAGGCACAGTCACGACGGTCTCTGAAGCTGTGACCTGGCTTGGGTATTCATATTTATTCGTGCGCATGCAAAAGAGCCCGTTAATGTATGGGATTGAATGGTCGGAGATACGCGATGACCCTCAGCTGGTTGGAAGAAGGCGCAAGCTCATCATCGATGCGGCGCGAACTTTGCAGAGAAGCCAGATGATCATCTTCAACGAGACTACTGAGGATTTGCGGGCTAAAGACGTCGGCCGCATCGCCAGTCAATACTATGTGCAGCAGTCCAGTATCGAGATCTTCAACGCGATGATGCGACCTCGCAGTACGGATGCAGACGCTCTAGCCATGGTCAGCATGAGTGGCGAGTTCGATCAAGTACAGTCTCGAGAGAGCGAAGAGAAGGAACTGTCAGCACTTAAAGAGGAAGGGCACGTTATAACTCAAGTCAAAGACGGCTATGCAACGTCACATGGTAAAACGAATTACCTACTCCAGGCACATATCTCCAGAGCACGCCTTGAAGACTTTACTCTCATCTCAGACACCAACTACATTACCCAGAATGCTGC
This sequence comes from Curvularia sp. IFB-Z10, assembly GCA_002161795.1. Classification (NCBI taxonomy): domain Eukaryota; kingdom Fungi; phylum Ascomycota; class Dothideomycetes; order Pleosporales; family Pleosporaceae; genus Curvularia; species Curvularia sp. IFB-Z10. The sequence goes on along the minus strand of JPSZ01000025.1, from coordinate 75,793 downwards.
GCGTATTGCCCGTGCATTATTCATGATAGCGCTCAACAGGCGCTGGGGTTACCAATGTTTGGTACTTCTAAGTCTTTGCCAGTCCATCGAGCACCGATGTTGGTCTTTTCAACATCCTCTGCATCAGTTCGACCTACCGCAGCCTGTTCTGAGAGCTCTCGATCACAAGAATCCTCCCATACAGATGTTGAGGGATATGGATGCGACAGAGATCGGAGACATGGTTCACAACAAGAAGATGGGAAATGTCATCTCGAAACTCATGAACAATTTCCCTACGTTAAGCATCGAATCAGAGATCGCCCCGCTCAACAGAGACGTACTTCGGATACGATTGTTCCTCACACCGGATTTTGTTTGGAACGATCGACATCATGGCACCTCTGAGTCATTCTGGATATGGGTCGAGAATTCTGAGACATCTGAGATATTCCATCATGAGTTCTTCATTTTGTCGCGGAAGAAGCTGTACGATGATCACGAACTAGACTTTACGATCCCGCTCTCTGATCCTCTCCCGACTCAAGTTTACGTTCGTGCTGTATCCGATCGCTGGCTTGGAGCGGAGACTGTGCATCCCATATCATTTCAACATCTCATCCGGCCAGACACTGAGAGCGTCTATACAGACCTATTAAATCTACAGCCTTTGCCAATAGCTGCATTGAAGAACCCTCTGCTGGAGGAGGTTTATGGACAACGCTTCCAATATTTCAATCCTATGCAATCGCAGATATTCCATTGCCTCTATCATACATCTGCCAATGTCTTGCTTGGGTCGCCTACTGGCAGTGGCAAAACTGTTGCCGCCGAGCTGGCCATGTGGTGGGCATTTCGTGAGAAGCCAGGATCCAAGGTTGTCTACATAGCCCCCATGAAAGCGCTGGTTCGGGAGCGCGTACAAGATTGGGGAAAGCGCTTAGCGGGGCCAATGGGCTTGAAGCTCGTTGAGCTGACGGGTGACAACACGCCAGACACGCGCACTATCCGTGATGCCGATATCATCATTACAACACCTGAGAAGTGGGATGGTATCAGTCGTAGCTGGCAGACACGTGGTTACGTTCGTCAAGTCAGTTTAGTCATCATTGACGAGATCCATCTATTGGGTGGTGATCGTGGCCCGATTCTGGAGATCATAGTGTCCCGCATGAACTACATTGCATCACAAAAGAAAGATGGCTCTATTCGACTTCTTGGCATGTCGACTGCATGCGCAAATGCAGCAGATCTTGGCAATTGGCTCGGTGTCAAAGAGGGCCTGTTTAACTTCCGGCATTCGGTGCGTCCGGTTCCTCTGGAAATCTTCATCGACGGCTTCCCTGAGCAAAGAGGTTTCTGCCCACTCATGCAATCCATGAATCGGCCTACTTTCCTCGCTATCAAGGCCCATTCACCAGAAAAACCAGTCATTGTGTTCGTAGCTTCACGAAGGCAAACTCGTCTGACCGCTCGCGACCTCATCAACTTTTGCGGAATGGAGGACAACCCTCGTCGTTTCCTGCACATGTCAGATGAAGATTTGGCCCTAAACCTGGATCGCGTTCACGATGAATCATTGCGAGAAGCTTTGAGTTTTGGTATTGGCTTGCACCATGCTGGGCTCGTCGAGTCAGACCGCTCACTGTCAGAAGAGCTTTTTGCAAACAACAAGATTCAAATCCTTGTTGCCACCAGTACTCTTGCATGGGGTGTTAACTTACCAGCTCATCTTGTTGTCGTCAAGGGAACTCAGTTCTTCGACGCAAAGACTGAAGCATACAAGGATATGGACTTGACAGACGTCTTGCAGATGCTGGGGCGTGCTGGGCGCCCCCAATTCGATGACTCTGGTATTGCGCGTATCTTTACACAGGACGCCAAGAAAGAGTTTTACAAGCACTTCCTACACACTGGTTTTCCTGTCGAGTCATCGTTGCACAAAGTCTTGGATAACCATTTGGGTGCAGAGATCTCGGCTGGTACTATCGCTACAAAGCAAGATGCTTTGGATTACCTAACTTGGACATTTTTCTTTCGCCGCCTTCACAAGAACCCGTCTTTCTACGGTCTTGAGATCTCGGCTGAAGAGCACAACACAATAGCCGCACAGTCCATGGCGAACGACTACATGGTTGAGCTTGTGGAGACATCACTACAGGAATTGAACGAATCATCCTGTGCAATCGTCGAACCGACGGGTGAAGTTGACCCCACTCCACTTGGAAAGATCATGAGTTACTACTACCTCAGTCATAAAACAATCCGCTTCCTCGTGCAAAACGTGAGGCGTAACGCAACCTTTGCGGAAGCTCTAGCTTGGATCTCCCATGCTACCGAATACGACGAGCTTCCCGTTCGGCACAACGAAGATCTGATCAATGCTGAGCTTTCAAAAGCCCTCCCAATTTCCGCTGATGACTTCGGCTTGCCGATGTGGGACCCGCACGTCAAAGCTTTCTTACTCTTGCAAGCCCACTTTTCGCGTATCGACCTACCTATTTCGGATTACGTGGGTGATCAGAATAGCGTGCTGGATCAGAGCATTCGTATCGTGCAAGCGACGATTGATGTGCTTACTGAACTCGGCTATCTTTCTTCATGCCAGACTGTCATATCCATCCTGCAAGCCATCAAGTCGGCAAGATGGCCTACCGATGGCCCACTATCCATCCTTCCGGGTGTTGATGTTGACAAAGAGAAGAAGCGTCTCGATCATCCAAAAGCCAGACCGAGGACCTTGATTGAAGCTACCTCTACCGCTGAAGCTGATCTTGAACGCGCTGGAAAGTTCGCCGGTGTTCCGTATGCCGGCTTGAAACGTTTCATCGAACCTTTGTCTCGCTTGCCACGTCTAGAACTTCACTTAGGTCATGTAAGTGCTGTCACTCTCGAGTTCAAGGCGACACGCCAGAACTCTGCAAAGATGCAACAGAGCGGTGTGCGCATATACGCACCGCGCTACCCTAAGCCACAAACTGAAGGTTTCTTTGCTATCATCTCGTACTCAAGCACCGACGAAGTCGTGGCCCTTAAACGCGTCAACTGGCCTGATCTGAGCAGGAGCGGAAGAGATGATCGAGTGAAGCGTGGTAAACAGTCGACGGGAAGTGCTGTGCGATCTGGTTTTCAAGCTTCTATCAAAGTTTCACTGCCACCTGAGGCGCAGGGGAAGAGATTGAATATCTCTGTGCATAGTGACTCTTACCTTGGGATGATATGGGAGATCGAGAATATAGAAATCCCTGAAGCACCATCGGTTGACTTTCATGGCAAAGAAAAAGAGAAAGAATAGCTATTCAAAGGGTCGAAAGACTGCTGAAGTCTAATTTGGGCTTTAAATGGCATTTCACCCTATTCCTCTACATTTGTTTTCGTAAAGACTACTAATTAGGCGCGTTACCAGCTTAGGCCACTACGCATATGTCATCTTCATCTGATTTCGAGGCATCATTGTGGCGGCTGATCATCCTCCTTTTGTTCCGATGACCGGCTTGTTTCTTTACCAATTCTTTCCTCCAAAGCCTTATAATCTCGTCCATAGGTTTTTGTGTTCTCATGATCTGCACCCAAGCCTTTCACAGCGCCCTCATATGCACTCTTGTAAAGTTGTATCGCTTCAGTCATGTTCATTTTGCGTTCTAACACCCCACCTAAAGCCCAGCTTCCTTCCCAAGCTCTATAGGAATTCGAGCTTTCGGATTTATAGAGATTCGACAAATTCAGTCGCCCCATCTCTTCTGCTTCGTCTAGCTTACCCAGGCGAGTAAGTGTGAGGATAAGTAACAAAGTGATATCAAATCTGACTACACCAGGTGTCTGAAGTCGTTGCTGTGCAGGACTATTGGATGCCTCTAGAGCTTGACGTAAAAGGGGCTCTGCTTCGCAATACTTCCCCTGCTCCAAAATGACGGATGCTAGATGGATCTTCGCCTCCGCTAGTTTTAAATAATCTGCGTCACTTTGGTTTGCACCGGCCAAGATGCGCTCTCTTTGTAGAACATATTTACGGAAACAGCGTTCTGCATCTGAAAACTGGCCATTCACAACAAGCGCGCCTCCAATATAGCCTAGTTGATCGACCCATCCTGCGTCGCATGGGTTCGAGTGTGCTTGACACGCTTGCTTCCATACAGCGAAGGCTTCAACACATCGATTGTAACGAACGAGAGCCGATACGCGCGACCTCAGCAAATCTTTACTACTGGGATGAGAAATTCCGTACTTGCGGCATCGAATCTCTGATGTTTGAACGAGGAGATCGTCGGCCTCCGCACTACGGGACTGCCCAAGCAATGTCTCTGCGATATAGTCCATAGTATCTAGCGTATCGGGATGTTCAGGACCAAGATTTCTCTGTTGGATGCGGAGTATAGTTCGAAACACAGCCTCCGACTCTGCAGTGCATTTCAGGTGAAGGAGCGCGTGCGCTTGCTTCTGAAGGCAGCGCAGCGTTTCTGGAGCGTCAAGCCCTAATGTGTTTGCATAAGTACACGCAGCAGCACCGTATAGGATGTGTGCTTCTTCGAGAACAAATTTTCTTTTGCAATGAGCCACGACTTTCGTCACTAGCAAAGCCCATGCAAGCAAGGGCTCTCTCGAGGTATCGCAAGGCTGTTCCGAAATCGCTGCTGTTGCATGTTGAAACAAGTCCTCGGATGTCGAGAAGTCCGTGTCACCTTTTTTGGAAAAGTGGTCGTTGAGGATTACTATAGAGCGCTCGCTCCAGAAACTCAATTCTTTGTTTTGCGCAAGCCAGCGTTTAGTTGTCAACTGCACGAGCGTGTGCATCGAAGATCCATCTCCACTGCCGTTTCTCTTGATCAAACTGAAGTCCTCAATAGTAAGCAAATCATCCTTTACTGTCCGGAGTGGTGGGTCTGGTGTCATTGGTGTTAATTGCTCCTCTTTCTTTCTGTACGTCCGAAGTCGTCGCTTCCACCGAGGTCTTCGTTTCGCTACTGCCACTGTACACGCTTGTTCACCATAGTTCCCTTGCAAGAGTGCTTCCGGAATGCTTTGCCTCGCAAAATGACACATGAGCGACAGCAGTCGAGTCGCTGAAGGCGTTGTCGTGCGGATGTGATCGAATGTGACTATCCAAGTTTTAACGACCGAGTTCTCTCTTTTGGCAGCGCGGCGCAATTGCGGTATCTCTTCCTCCAATATGGTTACTTCCTTTCCCCTCTCCTTTTGAAGCTCTTGTAAATAGGACTTTATCGGCATCCCACGCTTCGTAATGTATGAGCCCGCGTGTGATATGGCAAGCGGTATGTTGTCAACAGTCTTTAGTAGCATTTCCATATCTTCTTCTTGATGCACACCTCCCAGGTAGTTTCGAAGAAGGGAAAGCCCTTCTTCTTTTCCCATCGGCTCTACTGTCATAATGGTTTTATAGTTGCACGTGATCTCAAAGGCTGCATCGCGGCTCCGAGACGTTACCAAGATTGATCCATGCATAGACTGAGGTATGTACTCTTTCAGTTGCTTTGAATCACTTGAGCTTGTGTGTTGTTTATGGTAGCTGCAAATAACATTCTTGTCGTCGGCGTTATCGAGTATGATGATCCAATTCCCATTCGATTCATTTTGAAGCCAGTTGGAGACCAGACTGAATATATTGGCTTCACCATGTAGCCGGACAGCAGTTGCGATCTCTCGATAGCTTTATTCGATCGTGCTGATGCTCTCTACATCGACCCAAAAGATCCATGTGTTCGGAGCTTGTTGACGGATTCGATATCCGTACTTGATGGCGATTTGGGACTTCCTAGGCTATCATCAGCAGTTGCATGTATGTCTTGTGAATAGATGGAATTAGAGGCAATGGCGAATCAGTGCCACAGACGTCTACATACCCAATGCCGCCTTCGCCTACAATCGCATGACGTGTGCCGGGACCTTGCGATGCTAGAAGCTCTTTGAGGATTGGTCGGTCTACGAAATTGACGTCCCTACCGAAGGGACATATGGACTGTGGTCTTAGCGGCTGATCTGGCGCTGGATTGTATCAGTTTTCAGTATGTGGACAAACACTCTGCTCTGAATATGCTATTGACATACTAGCGACAGGCACAATCCTGGGTTTGATGGTGTATTTTAGTGTGAGTGTTGATGTATACCCCCTTATTTCTTCCCATATACGTTCCACTTCGCCGTCAAATTGAAAGCTTGTCAATGCCTTGATGTTTCGAGCCATTTTTTATTCAGACTCTGGGCGCATCTTCTGTATTATGTCTAATAGGCGCTTAATCGACCGCTCAAAGGCTTTGAGGAGGACACTTAAAGATCTCTCGTTCTCATTTTGCATCTGCCCATTCTGCAAATCAAATTTGATCTGCTCAAGACAATCAGTGAGAATGGGAAGCTCGACGCTGAGTGTTTGTAGTGATCTGGGAAGGCGCTCGATCGAATTCCTAAATTCATTGAGTCGCTGGATTGTGTCGCACGTTATATGAACAAGAGACACAACATTCGTGATCAGACCGAAGACGTCCATGATGTCGCAAGTGTAGCAAAGGAGACAGAATGGTTGTATGCTAGGGAGGCTGAAAATCAAAAGCAAATACCTTTGGGGTCAGTGCCGTTCCGCAAGGTTTCAGATCCGCTCCTACGCAGCAAACCATCTGCATGACATGGGTGTTGGGCGGCAAGCCAGCTGCATGACACGGATCTTGAGTTACACACTGGCCAGTATGGGTGCTGGGCGACACATTGTTCGCTCGCTTGCAGATAAACGACTAGGGGATTCCCCAGCCACATCATCTCATGGGCGCCACCAACTTGTGCACGGATAAGTTGTTTCCACGTCAAGCCGCGCCATACTTCCTAGCCATAGCGAAGTTCCTAATAGATTCCTTTGTCTTAGAATGGAGCGACAGTGCAAATAGGAACATCAACCAGACCCAAAAGTGTCGCTCCCACTAAATTCTCATCAAGGTTTACATTCTTCAGCGAGATACAAGCCACCAGGTGCAGGCCGCTTCTTATAGAGCGCAGATGCAGCAGATGCTAGACTACCTGGGAGTGAGAAGTTAGGCTGAGACGAATGTTGCAGCAGCTGAGCGCGCTGACAAGGGAAATACGAGACAGAGGACCATCAAAGACAAGTGGGAGGTGGAACCCATCGCAGGTCGACATTGAGTTAAGTTGTGAGGGCGATCTACCGCTTGGTCGATTGCCAGAGAAGAACCAATTACCTACGTACGGCATCCCAAAGTTTCGCGAGATTCATCGTCCGCCCATTGCGAAGTCCCCGTATAGCGATGTAAATTAACATTTCACATCCATAGCATATGAAAATGTAATCAAAAACATGAACTCGACAGCGCTTTCATGTCTGCCAAGGAGTAATCTCGCAAAGATGATATTATAATAGTCTGCAGTCTTTGTTTGGCACACGAATTCATCAAGCTAATTTGCATCCAAGCGCGCCAGGACACACAATCTTACTGGGCATTCGCGCACGTTAGAGCTTTGCCAGCTCTTATCCATAACTACATAGATGTGCGATAGTTATACAATATCCCCTGACCATACCTACCGTAAAGGTCAATCGTGTTGAATGCAAGCTACAGCGCAGATGCAACACGTAAAAGGCTATTCATGGATAATAGATTATAATTTATGACAAGTCCCACAGCTGTGAGAGACTTTTGAAGTGTTACTTTCTGTTACCTTCGCTAGAGGTGGCTAACCCGGCCAGGCTGTAGTTATTTACGTCGCCTGCACTATCGGGAAGGAGGACAGCAGATCAATTACCAGATGTCTTACGCTGGAGTAGTCTGAATAAATAAAAGAATATGATCATGTTAGTGCTGTGAGAATTGGTAAACACGTCAGCCCAACGTGTGGATCGCGGGTCAGGGTCAGACCTAGAGGTGGGTATAGAAGAGTCTTTGGTTTGGTCAGCTATCCAAGACTATGTAGTTATTCTTACTCGGAGAGATGCTAGCATACGCCAAATGTATTTTAATAGTAGCAATAGTTAAATCTCTTCCAGTTTGCTCATCCAAATGTGCATCCATGTTTGCACCATTGCTTTTCGCGCCCATCTCTTCTGGTATCTTCCAGGCGCTAGATCAAATGCCCTCTACGAGCTGTTCGCGTATGGCAGCAAAACTCCGTCCTACATAAAGCACTTTCCTCCGTTCATACTCCTGCTATCATTTCCTGATCTCTGCAGCCACGATATCGCCTCCACTAGACCTATGTTATCACACATACAATGCGTCAAAGGGCCACCCATTTGTTTACGAGAAACATGTTGTAACCGAAAAAGCAGGAGTTTCGTGTTATAGATGGATATGTCCGGAGCCCTGTTTCAGTGACGTTATCGCAAACGTGTCACTATGCGCCGAATATATCTACAACTAAGCACCCAAGCCGGAGAACACATAGAAGAGCAAGCTTTTCAACAAATCCAAAAGTGCTGAATCTCGAAGATCAAGGACCAAGGTCGGATGTGACATATTTGCCAAAGTCGTACGATGTATAGGCAAAGAGATGAAGGGGGATGTTTGTGCAACTCCATATATGGATTGAATCCCAGTGAGAAAGGCCACACTATTCCCGTATTGATAGCACTCAAAAATTCTACGTGTATACATGCTCAATCATAGACTTTAGAGGTACGAGTTGCTAGGGAAGAGGACAAAGTATTTAGTTTGTACCACACACTGTAGAGAACCCTATCGCATGATATTACCAGCACTAGCATTCCTAGATCTGAACAATGAGAGTTGAAGTGTAGTAGAAAGGTCGTTCGTTTTCTCATGATAGCTAGTACTCTACCTAGAAACCGTACCCGTACAGAACCAGTACCTAGAACCATACAAATCCTTTGTTCTCTCCCAGGTTTTTGTCACGTATTACCACGATGTGCGAGCTGGCGCCATGTTGTTCTCATTTACATGCTTCCGTGTTAAAGTCCCGACTCGTCGATTTCCTCCCACGAAGAATCGTCATCTGAATCAAGAAAGCTCACCCGCTCTAAGAAAGGAGAAATGACTTCCCATTCTTGTAAAGGAAAAGCTCCTACATATGGTCTTACGAAACCATGCTCGTCATTCGACTCAACGCTACGGTTGTCATTCGTATCTCCTATGCTCTCAAAGCGGCAAGCTTCCGGGTCTGAGTCTGCAGAGTATTCTGATTCCTCCATGATCAATGGGGCCGATTTTACGAGCGGAATGATGTAACCGTTGTCGCCCACAAAACTAGCACTAGGAATAGGGGCAGGTCTATGCCAAAGACCCAGTGGAGTGGACGAGCATGATGGCTGCTTGTGCCGATGAGAAATACGAACCCATTCTTGACCCAGCTCAAGCTCTTCAAAAGGGTCGTTGGAAGTAGAACGGGGCCCTTCTCGAGAGGGGGAAATAGGTTTCCTTGCCATGTCGCTTGCGCGTGTTGCAAATCCCTTACCAAGCCAGGGGTGCGTGGTGGGCCTATCTGAACCGGAGTAGAGACGTCGCCGCACCCCGGGATTCCGGTTGGCGAATATGGAATCGATTTGTTGAGCGTGGCAGCTGCTATTATGTTTGTTTTTCACTGATCCAGCAGGTGCTGACATGATTCCTAGGCGAAGAATGCGGGTATCTTTGTTCTGCAGGGTTGAGTGTCCAGCAGGTTGCGATAAGAATGGAATGCCTTCGCCTTTGGCCTCGCAGTTCTGTGAGGGGTATGTGGGCGGATAACTCGCAAGCGTAGGTCGAGACCCGTTTAGATAATCCATGAGTGCCAATTTGCCGCGCGGGTGAAGAAAACAGCCCAGTCCGATTGACCTAGATGACCCCAATGGATGTTCTTGCTGATCAGGGTATAAGTTGGATGAAGACTCCAGTGGTGGTATAGGTGACTTATATTCTGTGGAGTCGTCATGCCGTGCCCAGTCTGTTGTGAATTGAAAGTCTGCCAACGCAGGGTTGGCTAGGTCTTCGTGAAGAGTCGTGGTTCTAGTAGAGTCAAAGTGTGACATGTGATAGAGTCGGGAGAAACTGGAATAATCGCACGTTGAGAGGTTTGAAATATCTCGATAGAAATTATTACAATACCCGTCCTTTGCTCCATCTCTAGTTGAGCTGTTGGTGAGCAGTGCAGCCATGGAATATTTTGCGGTACATGCATATGAATAGTCGGATTTGAGTTCTGGCATGAGAATAGAAGCAAGTGCAAGCGCCTTGGAGTCTTGTTTACTGGATAGGTCTATGGTAAACGCTGTTCGGCACCAACTCAGAGCAGGTTTCGGCAAGGAAATGATAGTTGAGGGATTTCCTGGTGTTGATGCTCGAGTAGGGGCAGGCGTCGCCGCCTCCTGTACGGAGAAGAATTCGGCAAAGTCGATAAGATTGTCTGAGGCCCGGGTCGCTTCCTTAATGCTTGGTGGTTGCAAGACCTTAAATTTGGACGGCCAGCGACCCATGGTATCATAGTGATCAACAAATCCCAAAAGGGAAAAATGACATAGTTTGTTTTGAGAAGGCTTTGATAGTTTGGTACTTGAGGCAAGTGTTATTTTCAGTAACGAACGAGGGTACGCTTCTTGATGCGATTTTGATGCATTCACATTCGGGAGCGCTTCTGTAGAGATGCGCGTGTGGGGCAACATGTCCGGTTGTGACCTTTTTAACCAACAGGACATGTCGTTTGTAAGGGCAGGCGTAGTGGTGGTCTCTAAGAAGCGCCGACTACGGTTCGCATCTTCGGGGTCCTCGGTTGCTGGCGAGCCAGTATTTTTAATGACTAAGCCAGCCGCCTTTTGACAGCACACGTCGGTATTCTCTGGGTTGAGCAATTTTCCACGCTCAGCGCCTTTTTCCCTGCTCTTGCAGCGGAGTTTGTCTCGTTTGCCCCGCCGTTGTAAGGTACTGCTTGGGTTCGACGTAATGAAACTCATTGTTGAACTTGGCAATGTCTCGTCATGATGTGGCAGGACGCTGAAGCGGTTTGCTGTGTTATTTCCAGATTGTATTTGTCAAGACGGTGGAGAATATGTAACGTACGAGTAGGAGCGAAGCTGTACTCGTGAGCGCCCAATATTAGAGAGTGATCCGCGGCCTCTGCACTAGGACTACGATATAAACGACAACTGCCTTTGGGAGTATGCGCATAATGAGATAGCGGCGCGAGCCTTTTCTCACGGTGCAATGGTTTGGCTTGGCCTAAGATCATGCTAGGAGCACAAATAAAGAGGACACTGGACTAGGAAATATAGGGCAAAGGCAGGGAGGATCGCATGCATAGGTGTGAGGATTGACTTGGAGACGTGTGATCACTGAAAGAGACAAGAAGCACATGTCGATGTGCCATGATGGCAACCATGCCATGTGGTTGTGGGATGGGGTTGAATGGGAGAAGGAGCATATTGCCAGGTAATACCCCCGTACCTTGTCAGTGATGAATGTAGCAATCAAGATGGCTGTTCTTGTGCTGATAAACTCGTCCTTGGAAGTCTTCGCTTTTGAAGTATATATTCATTGGGAGTTGCTCATGACGATTGTCCCTGGAGGAGAGGGAGACCAATACGGGATTTGACGTTTCAAGACACACGTTCCGCTCACTTAGAGATGGATGCTACGTGACACAACCGCGGTACATGTGTGCAATATGGACATCTAATCTGTACAGACATAGCAACAGCATGGTGAGTCGTGGAGTTTGGCTTTGTCGCCATGGCGGGCTGACAAAGGAAGCTTGGGCCATGCATGATCCCCGAGCAGCAAAGAATAGTGGGGAACGGATCTCTCCATCTCTGCCTGGGCTTTGCTCGACTGAATTGTCCCTGACCCCACCCCGCAATTCCTTTGCCGCGCACACATATCCCGTTCCAGGGCGCTCCAGGATAATTGGCAAGAATCAAGAGGCTGCAATTACCTGGAGCCGCTTCCGTCTTGTCCGTCTCATCTCCGCGATCGTCTTGTCCAAACATGGCCGGCACCTCACGCGCACCCTCCGCGCAGACGCACCATCGCCGCCCAGGCTCACGCATTGTGCCCGCAATACCCTACCGCCTATCCAAAGCGCACACATCGGTGAGGCCTGTTACTCCCGAAGAATCCAATAAAAGCACACCGGCTCCGCCTACAGACCTGCGAGTAGAGCAGCAGCAAGCAGGAGAGAAGCAACAGCATCAGCATCAACATCAACATCAGCATCAGCAGCACCAGCAGTCTGACAAACGGCCAGCGGGACAAAGGACCACTGCAGAAACACCCCTCACACCGGACTCGAGAGTTTCTGCCGACATCATCGAGACGGAGACCGGTGTATCTCGGTCGACTAGCCGCGCTACGGAGCTCTCAAATGGGGAAACTATCACTGCAGAAGCCTCTGGTAGGTGCTCAATATGGATTGCTGCTTGCGTATAGCATGTGCTAAGCTTTGGAAATGTAGAGAACCACAATCATGCTGTCAATGGCCACGCCAACGCCAACGCCAGACCTCGCGCACCCCGCGGCGAGCCTAAGCCAGCCGTGAACGGCGTGCATCGCAAGCTGACGATACCAACGTATCTGCCACCACCCTTCGTACCCTCGAGCAAAGCAGGCACCCAAACGCCGCCCGTAGATGGAAGCGACGCCACGTATACCCCGTTGCACCCGCCCCAGTTCAACGGCGGTGCTGTAGCATCCCAGAGTGCAAATGAGTCACCGGCCATTGCCATGACACCCCACGAGTCCAACATCGATGTTCATGGGCAGCACGCTTTGCCTCGTCCCCCGCCTGGCTTCGGGCCCCAGCAGTTTACTCCCTTCTTCCCTGGTCCTGCCCAATACGCGCCCGATACAGGAGCGAGCTGGCACCTGCCTCCGCACACGGTTGCACCACCTGAGCCTGCCTACCAGAACGGAATCGACTACCATGGCTCGCTTTTTTCAGGCGGCCCTCAAGCCTATCCAGCTCCTTACAACGGTCATTTCTCGCCTCGAGAGGCCGCCTTGGCCACAAACGGAGCCCTCACTTCGCACACACAATCACCGAGCAACGGCCAGTTCGAAACAATGCCTGCCATTGAACATGCAGACGAGCAACATGCCGTTGCCCACCAGGATGGCAATGTACCTTCAGAGGAACGAGTCGAGTCGTCTTTCGAGCTTGCAGGCTACTTATCTTCGCAGTTTGGTAATCCCGAACTCGCCGACTTTATCCTCCAGATTAGGTCCCCCGACTCGATCCTGCTGTCACTTCCAGTGCACGGAATCGTCGTCATGCGCAGTCCCGTCATTGCAGAAGCGGTTCGTTGCAGCCCTGCACCCTCTTATCGCAATAGGGATGCGCGCCCAGTGATCCATGTCCTTGCCCTAGACCCCTTGGCCACCCGGGATTCCCTAGAAGAGGCCATCCGAGTCTTGTACGGCGCGCCGCTCATTCGCCCTCAGGGATTTTTGTACGGGCTAGAGCCGTTCATGCATGAGAACCAGCAAACTTCGCCTTCGCCCGAAGCTCGTCGCCGCATGCAACAGGTTCTGGGGTACATTGCGGCGGCTAGGACTTTGCAGATACCGAGCATGCAGTCCCGCGGCATCCATACCGCCAAGATGCTTCTGCGGTGGGATACCATCGATCTTGTCTTGCAATATGCGCTGGGCTCCAGATTGCGGCAAAGACCTGAAGTCCCTGATGTCGACGCTCCTTTTGCCACGGCGCTCATCAGTCAAGCCCTTGCATTCATTGCATACTTTTTTCCAAGCAACTTTAAACTGCATACGATTGCGCCAGAGCTCAAGGATGCGCCGCGTCTGCCGACACTGATGGAGTCTCGTCAAACGACCCACAATCCTCGACTGAGTAAGATTCGGTTCGGGGACGCGCCGCCCGAGGACGAACTGCAACCTAGCTACCCAAGCCTTGTCCTTTCGACCATTCTCCTCTCGCTTCCACTTTCTTTGATCGAGGGCTTATTCAATCAAGCAGCGACAGCGACTAACCGGATGAGCTGGAAGGACGTTGCGAACCACTTGCGAGACGTTGTTAGTGAGCGTGAAAATCGACGGCACAAGGCACTCCGATGCCAGCCCAACCAGGCTCAAGTCGGGTCCATTCCCGCGGCGCTGTTGAACAATCTGTATGTTGAAGAGATTTTGGAGCAGGTGGAACCGTCGCCGCTCCATCCTTCTGGCTACCAACTGACGACAAAACGGGTGGTTGGCGAAGCTTGAGGGCGGTGCGAAGATGTGGTGTCTTAACACAACCTGATCTCTCTTAAATTCACACAAGCGCATGTGAGCGATTTCTCGGCAGTCATGTGCTGCAAACATCAAAATTTTGGGCGTGGTTTCTTTTATTCGGTATGTAGCATAGCGAGCGTTCAAGGCGTTTTGCGCGGACATGAGGGACGAGTCTCTGGTCCATGGCCTTTTTTTTCCCGTCACTAAAAGCACGAAACGACATGATGAAGCATAATTCCCCCAAGATCACGACAGCATTGTTACTGAACACTGCTCTGTAAATCATTACGGCATACTCATTTTTTCTTCGACGATGGCGTCTGGGGGGCGATTAGTACTGGGCCGGGCGAAGGCTACAAAATCGGGTTGGAATTCGAACAGGTAGATACATGGATTGGAAGAGCGGGAAGAAATCTAGTCCATGCTATGTTGGATGCAGCAGTGCAGTGCCTATGGTGAATCACGTCTGTTAGTGGGGAAGGACAAAGCGGTCAAAAGGGCGTAAGAAGGGGTATTGGCAGCGGGAAGAGGCCTAGGCGTATTGGTTCCGGTCGCTGGGTGCTGATGCTCTCAGGGATGTCGGACATGTCGGACATGCCGGACATGTCGGAGACCAAGGTTGCTTGTTGGAGAAGATATGTCGCTAACAACAAGGCACATGAGAAAGGGCGCAGCTGTTGCATCGAGACTGGAACCAAGTACGTACGTTGAAAAGTAATCCGTTTTTACTGCCGAAGCCCTGGCACCTCGGCTAGCCTGTTCAGTGAACATGTGGCGACACTAACGCTCCGCGGCCACCAGGCATTGGCGGTCTCCAGGCGGGAATAGCAGACACATGTTTCATGACGTGCTTTTCAAGGCGCTCGTCAGCCAGCTGACGGATTGTCGAGCCTGGACAGTAATGGAAATAGCGCCAAAAAAAAAAGCCTTCTCGATGTTATGGCATATCACGACGGTCAGCGTGGACGGCATTGACGGCATGCACGTTTCGTACCACGGCGTCTGGCGCTCGTCCTCGGCCATAAATTGAAGCGAGAAGCGAGGCGTGTATTAGTGCAGAGGCATCTATCCCCAGGCAATAGCTTGTTACATACATAGTCGGGGGGCCGACCCGCTTCTCGTTGCTAGGTTGCTGCCATTAAGCATCTGAGACTTTTTCTTGATTGACATTCTGCACACATGCACCAGTACGGCCAGTCCGCAGATACTTACCTTGTCACTCCTGTTCTGTACTTTTCTTAGCTTGTCCTACATCCTGGTAGTCTTTACATATATATCCGGACCCTAGGGACTACTACACTCTATCGCCGTAGAAATACCGACGCCGACTGCCGACCGATCCATCTTGCCTCGGCATCGAGCGCGATGGACCATTCCACCCTTCCAACGTCGAAACAACACAGTCATGCTGCGTCAGTGTCAAACGAGCCTCTAGGTTTTGACGAAAAGCCTGCAAAACATCCATCGCTTGCATCGTCGGATTCGGTGCGTAGTATAGGCGTAACGGCACTAGACCAACAGCCAGAAAAACATGTAGACGCGAACGAGGTTACCATCGACGAGCAAGCCGGCACAGCATTACAACCAGTACGATCAGCCCATCCAAGCGTGCGCGATGCCTCCAAAATCCCCAACGGCGGCTTGTGGGCCTGGCTCCAGGTCCTCGGCGCCTTTTTCCTGCTCTTCAACTCCTGGGGCATCATCAACACTTTTGGCTCCTACCAGGCCTACTACGAGACAACCCTCTTACCCAGCTCGAGCTCGTCTGCCATCTCATGGATAGGCTCCATCCAAGCTTTTCTCCTGCTAGTCGTCGGCGCCTTGACAGGGCCCATATACGATGCAGGCTACTTCCGAGAACTCCTCATCGTCGGCAGCGTCATGCTGGTGCTCGGGCAGATGATGCTGAGTCTCTGCCATGCCTACTGGCAGGTTCTCCTCGCCCAGGCCTTTTGCATCGGCATCGGAACGGGCTGTCTTTTTGTCCCCAGCGTGGCCATTCTAGCCACGTATTTCAATACTAGAATCGGCACCGCCATTGGCATCGCCGCGTCTGGGTCGTCGTTTGGCGGAGTCATTTACCCAATTGTGTTTCACAAGCTGCTGCCGCAAATTGGGTTTGCATGGACCACGAGGGTCCTGGGGTTTCTTATACTGGGCACCATGGTGATCCCCAATGTGTGCATGCGCGTGCGTGTGCTGCCGGTCAAATCGCGTTCGCTACTTGATCTGCACGCGTTCCTGATTCCTGCGTACAGTCTGCAGGTTGCGGGCTTTTTTGCGGGCTTCATGGGATTGTACATGCCCTTCTTCTACGCACAGGTGTATGCGATCCAACAGCACATTACTAGCGAGGGCCTGGCGTTCTACTTGCTAGCTGTCATGAACAGTACGAGTATGTTTGGTCGGATTCTTCCTAACCTGGTAAGCTTGATCCTTTTCATTTGCATACGACATGTTTCTTGCTAACAGGAAGCGTATAGTTATCCGATAAGATTGGGCCGTTCAACGTAGTCATACCTTGTGCTATCGTGTCCGGCATCCTTTGCTTATGTTTCATGGTCGCCTCCTCTACAGCCGGCATCATTGTGCTCATGGCATGCTATGGCTTTTTCTCAGGCTCCTTCGTCAGCCTGCCCCCCACCATCATCGTGTCCTTAAGCACCGACGCGCGCGATAAAATCGGCACCAGATTGGGCCAGAGTTTTGGCGCCGTAAGTGTAGGGCTGCTGATCGGTACGCCTATTGGAGGCGTTATTCAGCAACACAGCGGGTTTACTCATCTATGGATATTTGGTGGCTGTCTGTTGTTTGGTAGTGCGGCGCTGCTGTTGTCTGCTAGAGTGGCGTTCAAGGGTTGGGGTCTCATGGTCAAGGCATGAGAAAGAAGACGAATATGTATGTATGTGTATGTATGTATAATTTTAACGTCCCAGTAAAAACCTCTCATGGGGCATGTGGACGGGCGAAGCCCAGGGCTTACAGTGGTAGCGCACTGCCTGGTTTGCCTAGTCTAAGAGAAAGAAGACGAGTTATTGTGATATATTACATTAGATGGCTATGACCAAAAAAAGCGAAACATAACTTAGACAATAGACAAACAACAATCAAAGCAATTTATGATGATACCCAAGCAGACATTCTAATAGCACCGCACTGAGCATCTTGAAAACAAATTCGAAAAAAAAGCGCCCCTTCAGTCTCCCCGCTCACACCACCCCTTGAGGTCCGCATTGAATGCATCCCATGCCTTCCTCGTCTTCTCCGCATACCCTACCTGCCTCGCTACAACATTGCCACCCATAAGCCACCCCAGCGCGCCACTAAACTCCTCACTCTGCGTAAAGCGACATCCCCCGGGAATCAGCGTGCTCGGCTCGAACAGGAAAGAATGCGTGCCCGTAAAAATGAACGGGATGCTACCAGTCCAAGTGAAGACCTCTGGCGTATTGTTCTAGCATCCTGTCAACAAGACTGCTCCATCACATCCTATCCAGGGGCTGAACAAGTTGGGATACACGTACTTTTATCGTGGCATCTATTTTCTGCCCGGCTTGGATAAAGTGGACGCGGATTTTGTTGCCAGGCTCGAGGGTGCCGAGGGGAGTTATCGAGCCGAAGAAGGTAGAGTGGTAGTTGGGGAGCGAGGCGAAGTCGAGAAATTTGGCGCGGACGAGGGATGGAGGTGCGGCGATGTCGGTGGTTGAGGTGACGGTCATGGTGGCTTGGTTTTAGGATGAGTGTGTGTGTGTGTGTGTGTGTGTGTGTGTGTGTGTGTGTGTTAGGAAGTGGGTTTGATGGATAGAAGTTTTCTACCAAAAGAATACTGGGTATGCTGGTGTTGCTGATATAGATGATGTTTGGCTGGCCTTTGTGTCAACGCAACTTCGCGTCTTTATACTTCTTCATGCTATCTCAACAGTGGTGGAGGAACCATCCCTATTGCGGCTTTTCGCGCGGACTTCCACTGGCATTCATATCACGATTCCATGCTCGTATTGGTATCCTAAACAGGCCGAGCGTCTGGGGGTCTTCTAGACTGAGTGAAATTAACCAGACTGTAAGGTTAGACAAAAGATATACCATCAGCGCTAGTCCTATTGCGTCCCATTGCGCGAGACTAGAACCACAATAGGCTTAGTAGCTGGACTATGTATCGTGATGCTGAAGTGGCTGCCTTATCCCTCTCACCACCTGCATTGACAGCCACCTCGTTCAAAATACCAGATCCGTTCCCGTCGCGTGCATATTTTGCCTACCCATGGTCAATGTAGCCGGTCGTTCCAAGGCATGCTCCACCTGCCGCAAGCGGCGTATCAAATGTGGTGAGTAGCGTCCTTCGGCCCGTTCCACAACGGTAGGCTGACGCTTCTGTCAAGACGAGACTCAGCCAGTTTGCCTACGATGTCAGAAGCTTGGTGTCGCTTGCGATGGCCCCAGGACGCTTGTGTTTGTGAAGGGAAAGATTGTCAAGTCGCGACGGACACAGAAGGCGTCAAGTGAAGCGGCTGACAGGGGAACCACTGTTTCCTGGACGAGGCAGGAGGTCCAAGATTCGCCCTCAGTATCTCCTGGTTACCAGTCGTTGGTGCAGGCCGTGGGACCAAGGCTTAACGCATACGAAGTCTACATCTGTTACCTGCGACGCCATCTTTTCCCCAACGGACCTATTGATCTGGAGCTGCAGAAACTACACGTCTCAGATCTTGAACTTGCCCGGAACTCAACGAGACTAGAAGATAGCTCTCTCTTCACTCGAGCCGCCTTGACTTTTGCTACGCTGTTCTTTGGTTCACGACACTGCCAAACTCCAATCCTCGTCGAGGGTTACAGTATGCACAGTGCAGCGCTCCAGCAGCTAAATCAAGCCCTCAGCATTCCAGGGTACCATAGTCGTGACGATATTATCAACGTTATTGTGATCATGGCCATGCTTGAGCTTTACCTACCCAGTGGACCCAAGAACTGGCTCAAACATATGCTGGGGCTAGAAAAGTTGCTGGAACTCCGCAATCCAGGCCTGCTAGCATATGCATCGCATCAAACGCTCGAATTGTACAAGGGCGTGCGACACATGGTTTTGATCGCGTCATTGCGGAATAGGAGCCCGTCCATCTTTGCGAGACCGAAGTGGAAGGCCGTATTGCGAACAGCTCTTTCTCTAGAATCAGTAGAAGAACGAGAGTTGCATGATGTACTGGCAGATTGCTCGGTATTAAATGCCGCAAACGATGAGGTGGCCAGAACATGGGATATATATGATCCCATGTGCACAGAAAAGGTTGAAGCAATTACAACAAAGGCCGTGGAATTACTGGCTTTTCTGCAATCTTGGAAACAGCGATGGGATCATGACGGGCGCAACGGTCACATCATGGAAGACGACCTTGAAGCTATTATTGCAGGCGCTCCCCAGGTCTTCTGCACGGTTTACAGGTTCCAGGACGACTCGGTCGCACGTATGTTCATGCTGTATAGTACTGCTTTGATTTACGTTCTCCAGATCATCGAGACTGCTGAAAATCTACAGCCAGCTCTGCCCTTTGTCGTGCAGCAAGGAATGTACGCGGATATCCAGATCGGTGGTAGTGCCGCTTCTATCTATGCGGCTGGCGTCGATATCGCTAGGAGCATACCGGATTATCTGCAGCAGAGATCGCTACGCGGCAAAACGGACTTTGCTTCCCCTGTCGTGCAGTGGGCTGCTCTTACTTCCTGGCTGGTACTTGGTGGCAACAGCTCCGTCGAGGGAAGATGGATGATGGAGTCTCTGGCTGTGCATAATGAATATATGATTGCAAAGGCCGCGTGGGAGTTATGAAGGGTATTGGTTATCGGGTCGTGTTAGATGATTGAAGAATTAGTCGAGCGCAGCAAATTGTCTTGTCTGTTCTTCCAATCTACTCTTTAGACGCTGACTACATGGAACTCAGTCTACGTTTCCAAAGCCACGATCTACCAGCGCCGTTCCCTAGTTCGTCTAACGCATAATCTTGTACGCACTATACAACATTGCAGCATAAGGGCTAAGGCGTAAACTACTCATCTGGAAACGAATTCATACCATGCTACAAACAAAGACCACTTCAAAACCAAGCGACTCTTCGACGACACGATAGCTGGAGCTTCTTCATGCATTCCCTCAGATCGGGACCTCGTCTTTGCCCCAAGTAACCTGGGTATCCGATTCAGATCGCGCGATAAGTTTGTGTCCTGTGATGGCTACATTTTTCCATTTCAACGAAGCGCAATTAATGGTGCCCTTGAACTTGCGACAGTCATTCCCAGAGAAGACAATGTACCCCAGATCAGATTCGTAGGCAGGGACTCCTTTTGGTGCTGGCTGGGACATGCTGCTAGACGGTACGCCGCTCCAGCGGAACCAAAACTTGGGCGAGCGGAAACTGTTCTTTTCAAATGTGTCGAATCGCGTTTTCGCGGGCGACTCTGGTTCGGTGAAACTGTCACTGTTGTCGTCGTCCTGTCCACTGTCCTGCTCGTTCGTAGCTGCCTCATCGCCTGGTTCGACGTCTGCAATCGTTCTTCGCAGAACGTCTCGAC
The DNA here is from genome assembly GCA_002161795.1 of Curvularia sp. IFB-Z10. NCBI lineage: Eukaryota > Fungi > Ascomycota > Dothideomycetes > Pleosporales > Pleosporaceae > Curvularia > Curvularia sp. IFB-Z10. The sequence continues at coordinate 55,085 of JPSZ01000025.1, read as the reverse complement.
TGCCGGCTAAAATGAGCGAGGAGCGCAGCACACCTGGTAGGATGAGTTCGCCGACGACGCCCTCGCCGGATTCTGTCAGCCGGTATAGTTCCAGGGACGCTTCTTGGTCTGGCTGCGCATCGGCGTTTGCGCTCAGGACCTTTTGCCAGGCTGGGCATTTGACCGAGTAACTGGCGAATGTCTTGCGGACGTCAAAGGCGCTGGTGTGTTTGGACTTGCCGGTGCGTCCGGTGCGATTGTGCATGTGCCGCGACGAGAAAGCGACGTCTTGCCAGTCGTCCATGCTGAGAACGTCGTCTGAATGAGCGGGTTTAAAGGGTTTGGATTAGAGTTGGCGATGATGGACTTCAAGTTAGTCGCGTGCGTGGTTACCCAAGGCTGATTAACGTCATAGACTAGTAGACATGTAATTATATAGTATCCGAGCGAGCTGTATTGTTCAGAGGTCCGCCCATAGCTCGCCAAGCGGTATGTGCATCATAAGTGAGACTGTAAGGGAAGAAGCAATAAGTCGCGTGCGGGGTGTGTGTCGTCATGCGGACTCCGCATTTCCAACAGGTGTGGTGCTGTCGTGCTCCGTGAGATTGGCTTCACAATTGGTATGCGTCTGTGCAATATCTTTCTCAATTTACAAAGTTTGAAACGGGCTTTCTGCATACCTTTTGATTTGATTTCGTGTTTCTCCATAGTACGCATCAAGTTCGCTACTTACAGCTACTTGTTCAGCCCGTCCCATCTCAGGTTGGTACGAAGTTCACCTTGACGTCCAGGACAGTAAGGTTGCTTCTGAATAGCACGCGTAACCTACCAATGAAAATTTAGCTTAGGTAGCGGTAAAAGACATTGTGTTGACGAGCGTTGCGGTATAATAACAGTGGGGCAGCACGTGAGCAGGCGTCACTAGGCGCTGGAGATTCTCGAAGCCGCGCGCCGCAGACCGATGGACCATCACACGAATAATGCCACCCAAAGGCTCCAAGAAGTCGGCGCCTGCAGCACCAAACAAAACACTGGTCATAGACAATGGCGCCTATACTATCAAAGCCGGCCTGGTCTCAGCAGCGACGGAGCCCACGTACGACAGCTGCAGCGTGATACCCAACTGCATCGCGCGCAGCACACGCGACAAACTCACCTATGTTGGCGCGGAGCTTGATTCGTGTAAAGATTTCGGTGAGCTGGCATTCCGACGCCCGGTGGAGAAGGGCTTCATTGTCAACTGGGAGGCTGAGAAGGCCATCTGGGAGCATGAGTTCATGAGCGAGACTGCGGGGGAGGGGCTGAGGGTGGGTATGCACAATCCCTACGACGGCGAGATTGTGTTGGCTAACAGTGCACAGTGTGACCCCAAGGAAACAAACCTGCTTCTAACAGAGAAACCAAACTGCCCGAAAGAGCTTCAGAAGAACTGCGACGAAATCGTATTCGAGCAGTTCGAGTTTGCTGCCTACTACCGATGTGTGGGCGCAACACTGAATGCATACAACAGCCCCGCTGCCTCGTCGCTATCATCACTACCGCAAGAATGCCTCCTAGTCGTCGACACGTCTTACTCTGATACCACCATTCTACCTCTATACAACGGCAAGCTCATACAATCTGCAGTAAGGCGGCTTACAGTCGGCGGGAAGCTTCTCACCAATTACCTCAAAGAGTTATCTTCGCTGCGCCATTACAACATGATGGAGGAAACATATCTACTCAACGAGATCAAGGAAGCTGTCTCGTACGTTGTGCCGTCGTCACAGCAGTTCGCCGAAGACCTGGAGCGGACGTGGAAAGGTCGACTGGGTGCCAAAAGAGAGCTGGATTCGAGCATCGTTGTCGATTACGTGCTGCCAGACTACGAGAACGCAATACATGGCCATGCGCGCCCTCACGACCCTGCAAAGTCACGCATGCGCCGTGGTCTGCAGCCACTGCAGGGACCGAGGGAGGACTTGCTGCCTCTGGGCAATGAGCGGTTTGCTGTGCCGGAACTACTATTCAACCCCTCAGATATCGGCATCCAGGAGGTTGATCTCCCCGGTGCAATCGTGGAGTCATTATGCGCACTCCCAGAAGCTTTGAAAGTCGGTTTGCTGGCGAATATAGTTGTCGTGGGTGGAAATTCCCTCATCACCGGCTTCATCGAACGACTGGAGACGGAGCTAAGGACTTTGGTTCCGATAGAGTATGTTGTGAATGTAACCAGGGCCGAGGATCCCATCAAGCACACATGGCTGGGAGGAGCGCATTTTGCGAGTCGACCGGACTTGATGAAGGAGGCCCTTGTGACCAAGGCGGAGTATGACGAGAGGGGATCGACGTGGCTGGTGAAGAAGTTTACCTAGATGATACCCAGCAAGACAATTCAATCAAAAGATTCTTTTTTTTAAACTTCATCATTAGATGGAGTTGCTGATGCATCTGGAGTAACATAGTGTGCGAAGATGCCTCAACACGAGCTGTGGTGGGAGATTCGGGGCTGCGTTGGCCATGATTGGTTGGATTTCGGCGTCTTGGCGAGCCGTCAATTGCATGTCGAAGGGATTTCTAGCACAAGTTGCACACTCCGCATCTCGACTCAATGCGCCGAATACCGCGCCCCTCGCGGGCAACTGACCCGTCACATTCGCTCTATGCTTCGATATGCCAAAAGGTGTCGCCACTGCCCAATCGCTGCGCCCTGTCGCCGTGTACCCATCTCCGCAGCGCCGCCGCATTTTCCACCACCGCCCCCAATTCATTTCTCCTCCCTGGCAAACAAGACAAGAAGAAGCACCAGCAGTTTGTCCGACGATGGCAGAAGCGACTTCTTGGTGATTCGGAGCCAATTGGCGCACACGTCGATCCATACGATCCAACGTCACCAGTTCGGATAGCGCCTGAGGAACAGGGCGAGTATGAGGAGGTGCTCGACGACGACAGCCCCAACTTTCCTCACTACAAGCCATCCGAGAACATCAGTGGTCTTGAGCGTGTAGGTGGAGAGGAATGGCTGAGGCAAAAGGTGGAGAAGGACATGGCTAAGGAATTTGAAAAGCTCACGCTGCGGACCTACACCCCACTGACGTTGGAGATGGCAGACGAGATTGAGGAGCTTACCGGCACCCCTTACACACTCAAGGATGAGAACCTGATGATGGCACAAACTGTCCACGAAAAGACAAAACGCCCATATACAGACTACAACTTTGGTCTTCACGCGAAGGTCACTCGCCCAAGCGAGTTGCGCAATCGCTTCACCCAGGCTACCGCTGAGATTCATGCCATGAAGCAGGCTGGTCTGGATATGGATTTTTCTAAGTTTGCAAACCGCGGAATCTACGAGGCGCCACGCTGGGTTAAAGATATCAAATTGGTCAAGACAGAGAGCGGGGATCTCGCCCTGGCCTTCCCTCAGCACAAGAGTCTTGAACAGCTCCTAGCGGCTATGCAAAGCGCGCCAACTTGGGAACCAGCACTCGAGGAATCAGAGGAACTCCTTGCGGAGGAAGGTGAGGATGTGGTTGCAACAGAAGAGCCACTTCCTACGATGGACCCTGACACACCTGCACACAAGCGGGCAGCTGTGGTTAAGATGGATACCGAAAAGAAGCCTTTTGACTTCATGTCGAACCGCCCTGTGCCTCGTAACAAGCCTGCTCAAGAACCAGTTGTTGAGGCGGAGGTTGTCGAGGACGTCGCACCCGTAGCAACTTCAACTTCGATTCCGACAGAGCCTCCCACTCAGAAGACAAAATCCCAACCTACCAAAGAGCCAAGGAGTGCGCTGCGAACCTCAATTCTCGAAGCCAAGGCGCAGCGTTTGGCTGAGGACTTTGCAGCCTTAAAGAAAGCTGCACAACAAGGTCGAACAAGTGGATCTGCCATCAGGCCCGAAGAAACAAAGTGGCGACAGATTCAGGTGACTGATGTCAACCTTAAATTCGCTGTAAGTGCTATCTAAGGTTGTTTCTTGATAAACACTTATCTAACATGATTAGCTCTACAAACGTCTCTATCAGCTGACGGGTCATCGCATCTCTGACCCAGATCTTTCTTCTGCAAACACGCTTGGAGATCTGTACAACAGCCTCTGCTTAGCTGCCAAACCCCAGCCCACCAGCCTCTTCTCTGCCATTCACATAGAAGGCCAGAAGTCGCGCGAGAAAGCTAAGCAACAAGTCGCATTCGCGGCTGAGAAAAAGCGGAAAGTTGACCTTGGCGACTTGATCAACATGGGCAATGTCGAACTTCGCCGCGTCAAGGCAACCAAGGCGGAAAAGCGAAGCAAGATCGGTCTCGACAAGGTGGTCAATTATGCGCTGTGGGAACGTGGGTTGGGCACCGGTGTACCATTGAGGACAGTCAAGAAGGGAAAGAGAAAGGTAGGTACTGTGGTTGGATTATCACGCAAGCGAGTGGAGTTTTCGAAACCGCTGAGCAGTAAAGGTGCGGACTTCTTGGCGAAGAAGACAAGGATGTGGAGGGAGAGGCGGGACACAGGCGCTCAGGCCTCGGCTGTGTAGGTTCAAAGCACATGGGTGTAGTGAGATGTTCGGGAAGAAAAGGGAACAAGAGTGTATACTATATGTGTATCTACTTTATGAGGGTATGGGGAAACACTTTCCCAAAGACCAATGGATTCAAGTCGCTCCCATAGTGCTGCTAGATGCATGCTTTGCGGGGAGTGAACTGGCACATGCTCAGAATGATCCACAGAGACTTACAATTGATACGTGTCGATCATAGCGTGATACATACTGGTGTTTGCTTGGAAATATCAAATCTGGTTAAATATCCGCTCGGCAGATCCCCCATGAACGTGTTCAAGCTTCGCCTAGCCACCTTGGCACCGATAAGCTGGCGGCGACTATTCAGCAGTTGCCATTGCTGTGCTCAAAGAAGTAGGTCGAACACAGTAAGCACTGGCGGTTTTGAAACCTTACTATACCCTGACAGAAATTGATAGGCCTAGTTTAAGGTGTTACTAACAGGGTGTTGAACGATGTACCGAACGATGCATTGTGTCTTTCTTCTCTCTTCACCCAAGAGCTTCGTAGGTAATCGGAGCGACTAATCTAGCTCTTGCTGTAGCTAAGACGATCGAGCATGGGTGCAGCAGCTCTGTCACATTTCTCCGCACCGGCGCTGCAACGGCGTTTTTATTCTAATTACGGGGCAAGCAGCCCGAGATACAAAGAGCTAAACAACCTGCAGAGATGCCCGCACAAAAGGTCACGTCGAATCTTTTCTTTTTCTTTTTCTTTCCTTTCCCTCCTACTCTAACTTTCCGTCGACATTCCAGCCTGCCATGGAGGACGCGGAAAAGGCCCAGGGCAAGGCCAGCGTCTCGAGTGACAATGGTGTCGAAGATGCCACCCACGAGACAGAGACAGGGCTCCTGGCCAGACTGCGTGCGTTGGAAGCGCGGCTAGATGCCAAACTCGGTGTTGAGGCCGAGGCCATCACCAGAAAACTGCCGCAGGACAAAGGCCATGTGCCGTGGCATCAGCAGCTCAACATGATCTTCCTGTGGGCGTCAGGCTCAATGAATACGTCGTGCTTTGCGACTGGGTTTCTAGGCTATGAGCTGGGTCTGAGTAAGTACCTTGTTAAATTCTGCACTGTACTTACAGATCCTGAAGCGTAAGACGATGCTAACATGGACTGCGATGACAGCGCTCCGACAGTGCATTGTCATTACGCTTGCTGCGACTCTGCTCGGAGGAGCGTCAACGGGATTCGCGGCTACATTTGGGCCCCCCACGGGTCTGCGCCAGATTTCCATTTCGCGGTATTCGTTTGGGTGGTGGCCCACAAAGGTCATTGCTGTGCTCAATACTATCCAGCAAATCGGCTGGGCGGCAGTCGCATGTATTACGGGCGGTCTGGCACTGACCGCTGTGGCGGATGGCCATGTTTCGCTCGTCGTGGGTATCGTTATCATTGTCATTGTATCGACACTGATCTCGTTCGTTGGGCTTCCCGCTGTCTTGCTCTACGAGCGCTACGCGTGGTTAACCTTCTTTGTGATTTTCCTCATCATCTTCGCAGAGACGGGCAAGTATACGGATAACAGCACGACGACAACACTGCGCGGTTCAGACTTGGGCGGGCAAGTGCTCACATTGCTTGCGATTGTGTACGGCAGTTCGGCATCGTGGCAAGTCATTGCGTCCGACTACTACGCCCATTATCCCGTTGATGTGAATCGGTGGAAGGTCTTCTTCTTGACCGCCTTTGGCGTCGCTGTCCCTACTTCGATCGGCACAATAGCTGGCAGCGTCGTCGCCTTCGGCATGAACAATCGGCCTGACTGGAAAGAAGTCTACACCACCCAGGGCCTAGGTTTCCTCATCCAGACCATGCTGTACCCGCGGGGATTCGCAAAGCTCATTCTTACTCTCCTCGTTCTCTCCGGTATAAACACCACTGTTATCTCCATCTACAGCGCCGCCATCTCGTGCCAGCAGTTTGCCCGGCCCCTCGCACGCATACCCCGCATCATATGGGTATTGCTGTCTTGTGCGTGCATTCTTGGTCTCGCCATCGGAGGCCGTGCAAAACTTAGCACGTACCTCCAGAACTTCCTTAGTCTGCTTGGATACTGGTGCACGCAGTACTTTGTTATTCTTTGCAGCGAGCACGTTGTTTTCCGTGGCATGAATTTTGATAATTACAATCTAGATGCTTGGAACGACCCGAGTCGTTTGCCGTTAGGTCTTGCGGCGGGAACTGCGTTTGCCATTGGCGCCGTGGCTTGGATCATGGGTATGGTGCAGACGTGGTTTGTAGGACCGCTTGGAGGCCTGATTGGCGTTGGGGGCGGCGATATCGGAAACCAGTTTACCTTTGTTGTTACAGCGCTCATCTACATCCCAACAAGGTTTCTGGAGAAGAAAATTATCGGGAGGTGAGAAACTTCTGTATCATAAAATGCTGCATGCAAAGGGCAAACTCTGTTTAGTGATGGTGATGACAGCAGGAAGGGAGAATTTCTTGCGCGCATGGCTTTTTTTTACTATTGAAATAGAAGCAGAGATGGGTACAGATGCCTATTCCAATACTTGCGTGAGAAGATCTACTACTACGTCGTCTCCTCGCCTTCTCTGGGAACATGAAGTACCCGATGAACCCATCGATGCTGCTCTTTGCCTGTGAATGGTCAGATGTATAAATCCAGATATGATTTTAGTTCCCGATGTTTCGGCTGTCAACAAGGCCTCTGAAGAGTATACGTATTCCTTTCCATCTATTTCTAAGTGATTTTTCATTATGTATACGATATGCCTCGCTCACTCAGCAACAAATACCTGTTCAACTGACTTGTTTCCCAGGATCTGTTGAAGGAGACACCGGTTTCATTTCTAGAGTATATATGTTATCATCGTTTTTATCAGAGCCTATGCAAATAGCGTTCCTCATTGTGGAGAACAAGTGACGCTGATCAGATCACCCCCTGTGTTGATTACACATGACTTCTGTCTTGTCCCTACAGTTAAACAGGCATTGCAATAGCCTAAATCTCATTTCGTACAGAGGCGGACATGTGTGGTGATCTAAGTCGTTTTTAATAAGAAGCTGTATCAGGGATCGACTTCATAACTAAGGCGAAAGCAGTAAAATAATTGCTTTTGATCAATATTGCTAGAGAATCATCGCTAGCTATACTAGTTCGAGCCATTGCAATCTTCATAAGGAGGTACCCTGTACTGACCAGGATCTGGGCTGCTACTCTACTTGTTTGACTGTGTGCTCCATTGAATCACATGATTGCAACACTTACTCTCCTGCAGCCAAAGAATATACAATTACTCATGGCGACCAGCATGTAACAGTAGATACAATGTATTACCAAACTTACTAACTCGACGTGCGTTTTTCTCATGACCCCTTCTAGGCTGTAAATGCTACTTGCCGCATCTTTTCAACCTTAAGAAGCTAGCTTGGTATCAGCTCCTGGGATCTTGCCATTGTGATAGCTTTTGATAAACTTACCAGCTCATCTCAACTGACCTCTGACCGGTGACGCCAGACGAAGAATAGACCTGCCTTGTACGGCCTAAGTAACTATCGACTCCACGTAAGAGACGCAGCTCTTTGCTTTTTGTTACTTTTTCTTTGGAATAAAGGAGGAATTGAGCTGTTACCACATATAACGAACTGTCTTTATAGCCTCTTTTACATCAAACTCAGTTTGAAATCTCGGTCCAAGTTCCTTGTTGTACTCGGTCGACATCTTTTATATACGATTAATACTGTTTGGTAGCAATGCTATGATGAGGTTGCCGAGCATTAGCAACATAATACAATGTAGGTTTATGCTAGCCGGTGGAATTCACATCTTCATTGTTCGCACTCGAGTCTCGGCACTTTTCCTGCAGTCCGGTATCGTGCAGAGGTATAATCTTGTCTTTTTGCTTTATTAAAGATGCTGTTTCATGTATTGGAAGTGATGGTTGCTGCAGTTACCTCGTCACGTTTGTTGGTACCGAAATCCTTCAACTTTTCGGCCATGTACCCATCTACAACGTTCACCAAGCGCCTCAAATAGAGCATGAGAGGCGTAGTACCGAAAAGAGCCTTCATTCAAAGCTCCGTAGTCACCAACATGCTTAATGTTATGTTGAGATGTCCCATGATTTGAGTGGAGAAAGAGGAAACGTCACAATAATATACAGGCGTCAAGTAGTTTGAAATGTTTTTACATTGATGAGTTGTGTGTTCTGCTGAATCACTCGCGTGCATGTAACGCTACGTATAGATCCATCTCCTTTCAGAATGATGGCAGTTCCAGGAATAAGCACTTCGAACCCCTTTTTTGCTTCGATGTTACAAAGCTCTTCAGTATAACTGTTCTGATTCTTCGTCATTCAACCAGATATCAGCTTTCAACTGTTCCTCTACAGTCCCTGGGCAGGGCGCGTGTTTCATGCACTTTCTTCTTTGTATGCACACCCGCCTGGTCCCTGCGAAAAGTGCATGCTCCTTCGTTTCAATGACTTCGCAGTGGCAGTGGCTCGTGGCGGGTGGTTTGGTACCATGATAATGGTTTGTGTGCCAAGTCCGCTTTGGGAACAGCTCAGTCCTCGCCGAACACGATGAAACTGGCCTCCTCGTCAAGTTCCCAATACGTGCAACTGCCCTCACTGTCTTCATCGCTGTATTCAGCGCTTTCCTCGTCAGATTCGACGTCTTCCCAGTCACTATCGCCGTCATCATCTTCAATTTCATCGATAGTGTCAAGGCTCTGGAAGGACTCCAGCAACTCGGTGATTGGCTCCGCTGCATCAGCGACGTGACAACTTTTTGCGTGAGAATAATCTTCTGAGTCTTCAGAGATCATGTCCTCTTCGTGATCATCATGGTCTATCACGGTGTATTTTCCAGGTTCGTAACGCGGCGATCTGCGATGGAAATACGGGTTAGGCCTTCCAGGCTCGAAATCCGTGTCTTGGGCGAATGCGACTGCCGAGTCCTTTTTGGGACGCGGTCGTTCATCCACGCATCCTGTTATATCTGTCCAATATAGGTCCAACGCCTTGGACGCGGTGTGTACGTTTTCGTGCTTCTCCTCTGGGTGCCGTGCTGACCATTCAGCTTCCTGTTCGGCCATGTTTTCAAGGGTTGAGAGTTCCTTGAGTGCGCCTATCTTGCCTCTGCACCACGCATTGTAAACGGTATCTTGATGCTCGGAGCTAGTCAGGGTGCATGATGGTGCGCGTCCGCCTGCGTTCTCGAGGGCTTGTGACAGAACATGCATGTACTTGACGTGCATGTCGATTGTACACACAGGACATCGCGATTGGAGCTGACCTGCGGCTATTGGGTGTATGGTGTGTTGGCAGATTGATGCAACGGGAGAATGTGGTGTGGACTCTTTGATTCCAGAAGCGGGAGGCGCGATGTGACCAGTGATGTCGTCGAATATATCGGAGAAATAGCCGGAGTCTTGTCGCTTGAGCCACTGCTGAAAGTCTTCGTATTCTCCTGCTGTGGGGATGTAGCCTTGCTCGTTTGGTCGGACGTTTGCGTGTAAGCACTGCCAACGCTTGTACAGTTTTAGTTCTCGCGGCGACAAAATGACGCTAGCGGGGATTTTTGCGTAGGCCATGATTGCTTTTTGTGATGTTGGTGTCGCAATGGAAGGCGCCGGGTTCCTGAAGTGCGTTCTTTCTGTAGGAAGACGTTGCTGGCGGGGCTGTTGTGAAGGTGTGCTGTGTGAAAGGAATTGTGGAAGACGCAAACTACGTCACGCTGTTCGAAAACCACGGTTCAGCGATCCGTTTGTGCCGAATGTGACGACTGGAACCAGGAAATGTGCGTTGGGGAAAATCGACCAGCGCAGATTGGGTTTTTACAGGCGTTTGCTTATTTGCTGCAGCGACCAATGGAATTGCAGTCGTTAAAAGTAATGGGGAAGGATAGGTGAAAGTGAAGGCTGCGTCGGATCGCCTGAATTTTGTCGTCACCTAACAATTGTGTACGTGACAACCGCTGCAGTCCAAAGCGAGAGCAATCTCCTCTGATATGCTGGTTTTTGACACGATGCCCCAAGTGTGTAGAGAGAAAAAAAAAATCCAAGATATGTGTGCCGCGCTCAGACGCGACGACCAGTGCTGACAACGTCGCCCAACTTCTCGGTCTTAGGTAGGTTGGAGTACCAGGAAGAAGCCATGATTGTGGGAGAGTGGTGATGCATTCCTGAGTCCTGGTGGATATGGCTGGAATGTTCGCGAGATCTCACGCGGGGTTTTGCCGTGCACTTGGACCGGCGTCGGTTGCTGGTGTGGGGGGAGGGGCGGGCTGCGATGAGCGCGGGGCAGCAGGCTCTCTGCTGTAAAAGAGTCGAGCGGGTGCTTATGTAGGTATGGCGCGTGACTGGAGAGCGCGAGAGGTTTCGCGTCTTCAGTTCTGACCGAGATGAAGGTGGGAGTGTCTGTGCAAAAGGAACAAAGGGCCGTCGACGGCTGGACTGGGCTCGGACGGTGCGGGCAGTGCGGACAGTGCGGACAGTGCGTCATCCCTGACTCATTAGGGAACGGCTGCGGCCGCCCAGGGTGTGGCGATGCGAGCCTTCTCCACCCACGTGACCTACATCATGTGATGCTCACACATGCACTGCCCGTACAGTACACCGCCGCCTCATTCAGCTTGCCAGAAACACATGATGCCCACTCGGCCGTAATCTCACCACCTCGCTGTGACACGCCACGGGCGTCGGGTAGCCCAAGGACCAAACTCAAAAGGAGTCTAATCTAACTATGGTTTCACCGCGCGCGCCATAAAACACTCAAAATCCAAAACATCCTTGCTGAGTATTTCAATCTTCAGATCTCCAGCTAAAACTCCAAACCTAAAGTCCGCCAGCCTAGCTTGTTCCATGAGTACCCTCACCTCGTCCTTCCCGTACCCATCGAGCCGCTTGCCCTTATCATGTTGCGAAACATACAGATCCTGAATATACAACACACCACCTGGTCTCAATCGTTCCGCCAGAAGCCGAACAGCGTCCGCAGCTGATGGGAAAAAGTGCATGGCTTGCCCAATAGTGACGAGATCCAAGTCGCAGTAGTCGGTACATGTGAGAGAAAACGGCTCAGCTGGGTCTGGCAGTAGGTTCCCAACTACCACTCTACCTTCTCAGGTGCAATCCTGAAGTCGGCAATGTTGGCCTTGTATCGTGAAATCATTTCCGGGGCTGCATCTACTGCTTGTATGGATGATATGTTAGGCGCAAAGATCTGGCTCGACCATCAACAAACTACCCATCATAGTACGAAATAAATGTACCATGCTTAGAAAACCGGGACCGCAAGCATAGTCCAGCAGGCGTAATTTGTTTCCTGGTTATGTGCTATCAACATATCTCGCCCAGTCAAGCCGCACGAAGGAGAGTCGATTGCTTATCATCCGGGTGAGCTTTTCGCGGTTGGCCTTGTTGATCGAGCGTTGTTCGAATCAGTCTGATATCTGTCTGCAAAAACCTTAGTCATTTCCTTCACATACATCGTTAGTGTGATGAAACAACACCCAACATCTTGCTTTTGAGTCGAAGGAGCCATTCGAGCAGTGGATGCACTCATGTTTGATGCTTTGCATGTCTCGTTTGCAGCGTTAAATCGCCCAAGAGTTTGTCTTATTGATCTCAAAGCGGCATGTTTTGCTCAGTCATCTCTCCTTGGATACAAAGTAGCCTCCGCTTGTGGCAACGTTCGGCGACTTTTCCCAAGCACCTTCGGCGACTTCACATACTCTGCTTTGCCGACACAAGTATCCGAGTCCCGTTTCGCAAATATGAAGGCTGTCTCAGGATTTTTTGGCATCTGCTTTTGTGTCTTCGAGACGTTGTAAGCAAGCAAACTAGGCGTGTCGTAATTTAGTGCAATGCATGTCAGCGGATTACTCAAGACAGAACCATTAGTATTATCATTTAATGCCCCTCAAAAAAGTAATAGACGGAGGAAACTAGCAACGTAACATAACTCAAACACGATATCGATCGTTGCCTAACATGGCTCGAGTCGTAGGCGCATGGTGTACGTGAAGTTATTGCACAATATTGTCATAACGCTTTTGCGAAAAGTTTCCCAAGAGATCATGCGAACATTGCAAGTGACCTTACAAATCTGGAAAATGCCCTAGATCTAGTTTTGTGGTGTTAACCATCTCCTTTTAGGGATGTGGAAGGACGGAAGCGAGTGTTCTCTATTCTGCTGCATTTGCTGATCCTCATCTGTATCACCTAAGACCATCAGCATGGGCGCCTTTCTTAACACTGCATATCAATTCCGAGTCCAGTCAAACTCAGTCACAATGCACCATGGGTTGTTCGACTATAAAGTTTATCAGCTTCGGGCTTATGGCAAGGCGCTCGATGACGGGTGCTATTCGATCGCAACACTCCATGTGCGCACCCATATTGTATACAGGTTGTTGAATAGTATTACCAACCATTGGCTCAATCGCGTCCTGAACTTATCTGCAGACCAGCGAGTTGCACAAACAAAGTACCACTGCGATCTGGAGGCTTCTTGCAAACGACTGTTCTGGCGGTAAGCCGCACGCTCCTTTAAAGCTTGTCGTTGCGGGCTCGCCGGAAACGCTTCATGATTCTTCCGTGCTGTCCCTAAACAAAGCCACTTCTATCGCTTACTCTGCCACACCTCTTCAAACCGACAAATAAAATTTCCTCTCCTCAGCTGATGTACGATCGGCAGGCTTAACATGGGGAGTAGCAATGCATGCAGCAGAAACCGACCGACGAATCATGGGCCTAATATTAGCTCGCTCTCTGAGCCCAACACTGCCTCCGCCGCTGAACCGTGACAATCGTTGAAAGCTACTCTAGCAAGTCTACAGTCTTCTCGTATTGCGGCACGTTAACGTACTGCCGAGCATCGGCTAAGCGCAACAGTAAAGGCGGCTTTCTGCTCTTCCTTTCATGGAAACCCTAATGCCCTAATACGAGACATCCAGCGGGCTGGTCGTATCCCATGTCTGGCCTGCCTTAGGCCATGACAAAAGCCACACGCACACTTCGCCAGCAACGAATGACTGCTTCGATCGGCATGCCACTATGCACGTATGATGATGCTGACGGTGAGCCGGGCAAACCCCAATTGGTCCAACAACCGGTATAAATTAAGAGCTGTTGCTTACTGCTGTGTAAGCGGGATGTCTAACTGCGCATATGGATATTTTAGGTGCATGCAGGTGTCCCTAGTATGCGTTTTGCTCTGTCTCCAAGATCCAGAGTCGCTCTCCCGTAGCCGACCAGGGCGTAACTGCATCCGGTTCATGCCCACCCGACATGGCTCCAGGTGTCTGGACCATACCTGTTTGTTAAGAGTCTGACCCACCCTTCTTATCAACTTCCTTTCTTTCTTTGGGCCACAATGGATCGACGCGAGGAACACCGTGACGATGTGATCAGTCCTCAGAGCTACACCGAAAATCGATGGAATTCTCCTCCCCCTCAATTCCAAGAGCATGACCAGATACATCCTGCGCCGGGCATGTCGCATGTCTATTCAGGCCACGGCTCACCACCAGCTGTGTCGCCTCCGCTGGCGCACGAACCAGAATATACTTCAAATCCTCAACCACAGAACGAAAAAGTTCCTCAACAAGGGTACGAACGCGTATTGATGTGACTCCAGTCCATTCGATCCCCCAAAATCAACTGGATCACTTGCTTCCTCATGGCCTTGCACGGTGTTCTGACTTTGGGACAGTTATTCTACGGAGAAAGAAACTCCACAATCTCCATATGCGCCCATTGCTAGCCCTGTACCCGACTTCTCAGCGCCTGAAGTCGTACCAGGCCAATTCAGTCTTTACTCTCATGTTGGCCGTCCAATGTCACCTTCATCTCATGGCGGGACTACGATGGCCTCGCCTCTCGTGAGACCTTATGGGTTCAAGGAGCACGTCGATCCGCTCGATGTGTCCGAAAGAGCTCCTGAGCCAATCCCGCCAAAAGACAAAAGAATATGCGGAATGAAGAAGAGAACTTCCTTTATCCTCCTCGGAGTCATTGTCCTTGCTGTCATCGGCCTCGCGCTAGGTCTTGGTTTGGGCCTGGGCCTGCAAAACAACGACTCGTACGTTATGTGATCACAACGAGGCTTCCGGTTTGTGATATACTGACTCTCCGTAGAAAAGAAGACAAAGCGGATCCTTTCTGCCGCCAAAACCCGCAATTGTGCATCGGCGGCGCCCTCAACGCTGATTACATGTCCAAAAAGGGTGCCTTTAACGGCACTGGCATCGCGCTTGCAGGAGAATCATGGAATAAAGGCCAACGCAAAATCTTCACATTGTACTTCCAGCACCACACAGGAGATATTAGGTTCATGCAGTACAGCAGTGATCAAACGTGGCTCGGTGGCACAAAAGCCCAGACAGTAGCTGATGATGCAAAAGACGCGTCGCCCATATCCGCCGTATCTTTTGCCATCAACGCCACACAATATGTAAGTCTTATTACCTTTATGTCGTTTTTGAAGTCATACTGATCACGGAAAAAAAAGGTACATATCTTCTACATTGACCGTAACAACACCGTTAAGCAAGTGTTCCAAGACAACATCACCTCCATCTGGCAACCCGGCCCACTCAGTCAGCTCAACCTGAAAGCTTTTGACTCACCGACCACAGGCCTACAAGCCTGTTGGAAAGGCAACTACTACGGCGACGCAGACTACACCAAATTCCCCACAGCGTCCGGGCTCAACAACACCAAGCCCTTTGATAACATCCAAGGCATGAACATCTGGTTCGCCACTGACGACTCCACCTTTGCACAATACGCATGGTACAGTGGCCGCGAGGACGACACGTGGGAGTCCATCAAGCCGTGGTCGGGCTTCAACACGCACGCAGGCGTAGGCTGCTATTCCTGGGGCGAAGGCTCAATCACGTACGCCATGCTCGCCAACAAGGACAACACCGTCGAGTTTTGGTGGAAAGACACAAACGTCAGCTTGCCCTCTACCGAGTCGCACCCCATCAATTCCTGGACCAATGCCTCGCAAGCTGCTATTGCAAATGTATACCCCGTTACTTCGCTGGGATTTACCACGTATTTCTACGCTCAAATGGCCGATCGCACTATCAAAGGGTACACTGTTACGTACGCGGGTGAAAACACAACAATAACAGAAGCCGAAGCGTTTGCGGTTGCGGATCCGGCGGGGCCGGTAAAGGCGTTGGGGGGGACGCATTTTACGGTTACTTCGTATGCGGAGCAGCAGGGCGCTGACAAGTGGGATAGCTTGTACGTGTTTTTCCAAACAGAGGGTGATGATATCATGGGTTTTACGAGGCCAGTGAAAGCGGGGCAGTGGACCGGCGCACCGTTGAGTATTCCGGACGAGTGAGTGACAAAGTGTGCTGGTCGCATGGTGTCAGGTGTATATATGCATAGAAGCTGTACTCAACTCGGGCAGGGTATGCGGGTTTTTTATTCTGGTTATCTTTCTTTTCTTTTGTTTTTGACATGGCGGCTTCTAGTTACTACCTTTCCACTCGTTACGATACCGTGCCACTGAGCATGAGGGCATGTTATGATACCTGTTTCTTTGCAATCAATGATGAGCAACTCGTCTTCCTAGAAAGCAAAATCGATATAAGATGAAACCGGGTATTACTGTTGTATTATTATTTGCAAGTAGGCTCGATACGCCAATGCATTGTGCCCATCGTAGGTTCTAACTTTTGTCCTTCCAAGCGCCCGCGCGATATCCAGCCGTGGGCAGATTACCTGGTAGGAACGTGGTAAGTGACAGAGCCATATACAGCGAATGATGAAAGAGAATAGCAAAACGCAAAGTCTCCCTTCCATCAATCCTTAAGCCGCGTACCTGCAATATCCTCTTGCGCGTCTCTAATGAGGAAGCTGTGACAAAACGGTTAGTTGCAAAGATTCGCCATAGGGGTGAGTCAACGTACTTGTACCATAAGACTGTTGGCAATACAGTCCCCAAATGCCACAAACTATGCGCATCAATCATGCCCTTCCAAGGCGGGAAATCCAACAATTCCAGACTCATGGCCAGAATAATCCACGCGACGCAGAGACCCGGCCAAACTGCCCACGTACGCCCAATCTTCTTGTACTGCACGTAACTGAAGCCGCTCCAGAGTACATTCGATATAATCCCCACGACAACATTAGCAGCCATGTTGTACGTGTAGTCCCAGGACCACAGCGACAGATAGGCGACATGCATCGTGTACAGCAAAATACACAATCCCGTCCACAAGCGCAGCAAGCTCTGTTTCCTCGGCTCGGGACGGTCGAGTCGAAACACGCGGATAGGCGCATAGTACAGTCCATACAAGACATTCGCGCCCGCCGCGAAATAATCCAACTTCTCCGTCAGCCCAAAGTCGCGCGTGTGAAATATCATGCTAAACGTCCAACTCGCAAGACCCACGTAGCCAAACATGAGATAGTAACTCCGCAGACGGTACGAGGCCGGGATGCGTTCGCGCAGCTGCGACATGCCCCAGTCGTGCGCGAGGTAGTTGAACAGCGAGAAGATGACGGAAAACGGTTCCTGCGCGCCCAGGAAGCGGTAAAAGGGCCATTTGCCATGGAATTGGTATACGGGTTGCATGTAGGGCGGGTCGCGGGCGAGGCGCTGCTGGGTGGTAATGTGCTGGCATGTGTAGTCGCATTCCGAAGGGCAGTCCCAGAGGAGGAGGCGGCGGTGAAGGGCTGAAAGGAGAAAACGTCAGTCAGTCAGTCAGTCAGTCAGTCAGTCAGTTTGGCGGGCGATGGATTTACAAGTGAGAGGTTGTCAAATGCGTTTTGCGAAACAAGTCAAAAAGATTTGATAAAAGGAAAAAGTTCATAAAACCTACGTATCGCCGGCCCTCCCTTTACACAGTTTGCTTCCTGGCAGACCTTTACGCATTCCTTGAACTCGGGCAGATGATCCCCCATAGAGGCCTCCGCTGTTCCACACAGAAGCGCAAGGCCCAAGACGGCAACACTCTGCCACGCAATTGCTTTTCGGACCTTCATAACTCGGTTAGGTTCACCGCCGGTGGTGTGTTCGTGGGGGTATGCGTATGTGAAGTAACGATCGCAACGACGACGGTTGTTTGTTTTAGTTTGGCATTGGGTAGTTTGGAATCGCCTATATCTGGCGTGTCAGCGTTGGCAGATCGACAGGGTCTTGGCGGTTGTGGCCGATAACTCCGGGTTTGTCAATCCCCCCATCAAGTCTCATAACATATTTTGTTTATTTACAAAGTTGGTCATAATCACAAGGGCGTATAGCTCAGTGGTAGAGCGCCCGCTTTGCATCACGCAAAATTGCGGGAGGTCTGGATTTCGATCATCCATCCGTCCACAGCTGAGTACTTGAATCCGCCTGGATTCACCCCTCTTTTTTTCCTTTTTCCACTCGCTCTATGTCCTCATTGTTCTACGTCATCATTCTTTCATCCTTTTTTTGTTCAGCAATAGGAGGCAGCATACAATCAACAGGCACACAGTCCAGGATTGAATCTGTTCCTTGACCACATACACTACATACACGCATTAAGAAAATTGTACATAGCAAAGTCTAATTTTATACTGCACTAGATATGTGAAGAGAGAAAAACTAAAGCCCCCCAGCACAGTCAAAACCTCACGACGAGCCTTCCATGCACGCACATGTGTAATCATAACTTTTTATTCATTTCCATCATTCTTGATACTTGGTCCAGTCCGACGACACTTTGTGCACCTCATGCCGTCATTGAGTAGAGGAAAAATAAAAGACAGTACAAAAACGACGCCCTGGAAAAGCTAATCCTGACCAGGTGAGGGAACTCAAAACGAAAAAAAAAATAAAAATCTAGTTCATTTAAAGAACAAAACCGGTATATTCGCCGTGTGGAAAACCCTTTCCCATGGAATGCTAGTGAGAAGAGGTAGAGACACACACACACAGACACATGCATATACACATACGTCTAGAAACCTAAGCCTGAATAGCCCTTCCCAAGGCACCGCCTGTAAACTGCTGATTCCGGCCTCCTCTTGGACCTCCGCCTCCGCCCCTGCCGCCACCACCACGGCCACCGCCCCTACCGCCGCGGTTGCCGCGTCCGCCTTGCCTCTCAAATGCATTCGCAGTGCCCTGTGTGCGTTGCTCAAGCGTCTTCTCGTTGGACTCGATAAGGCCTGACGCCTTATCTGACAGGCTGAGCGCCAGAGTCTGCAGTCTCGACAGCTCAACACCCTTTCGGAAGATGATAGCCGAGTTGACTTGGTCAAGGGCAGCAGCGAGTTCCTCGTGCGAAATCATCTTGGATACTACCGCAGAGACCTTGCGCTCTGGAAGCTCAAACATACCCGCTAGTGTGGAGATGGCGAGGGTGTCGTAGAAAGGAGCGTATGTAAAGAGATATGTCCGCAGACCTTCCTCTTGGATCTGTGCAGACAGCATCTCCTTGATCTTGTCTGAGTTGGCCATGAGCTCCCAGATCTTGATCGAGTTGATGAACTCGGCAGCCTTCTTCCACTCGCCAGCAGACAGGGCCTTGGATGCTTGCATGACGTGGTCGCGCGTGTTCTCGGGAGGACCGGTGAAGATCTGGCGCTCATGGTACTCTAAGAGACGGCGGTATGTCTTGCTAATCACTCGCTTCCTTAGGTCTGGTGACGAACCAAGTTGTGCGAGCAGAGGTATCTCGAGCAACATGGAGCAGGTCAGGTAGACGCACTCTAGTAGCTCAAGGTTAATGTGCATGTGGAACGGAAGCTGTCGTTGGCGCTCAAGGCGTTCCTGTTCGGGCGAGATCTGCGAGTAGCGCTGCATTTGCAGACCTTGTGCGAGAAGCTCCTTCTGCCTGTTGCTGCCGCAAATCTCTTGCAGAGAAGTTTGTGCCTCGTAGACCAGACCGGCGCGGAAAGCACAGAGACCGACCTGTACAAGCGCACGGTTGAACAGAATCTGTGTGTTGACGTCAAAGTTGCTGATAGTCTCCTGCAGATGGGACATGAGCATCATGTCACGGGCCTTGTAGTACTGGTCGTGCAGAGATAGGAAGTAAATTTGGCACAGCATCGCCCGAGCGCGAATAATGCCCTCGCTGTGGCGGAAGAGGTATGTGCACAGAGTCTGAACGAGCGAGGCTGTGTCGTTGGAGATGGCACGGGGGGTGATTTCCGAGTCCAGGCTCTCGGGAATGGCCTTCCATACGTTGTTCTCGAGGATTGTGATGACTTGCGAGGGCTGCCAACATTAGCACAAATAGACAGGTACATGTTAGAGTAGGCACATACCTTGAAGTAGACGTGCTCCAGTCTCCGCATAACGATACGGTTCAGTGGCTCTTGCGGAAGGTCTAGGCTGGGGTTCTTCTTCAACTTCTCTACGTAAACCAGGGTGCGCACAAGCTGCGCGTACAGCAGGGCCTCGTCGGTCAACCGCTCAATGTACTCGGAAGTGTGAGGGTCAATGTGCTGGAGAGAACGAGTGAGCTCGTCATCGAGTCTCTCAACGAAGGAGACAACGCTTCCTGGGACGCGGAAGATCTCGCCTGGTGTAATGGTAGGCAGCTTCTCGTCATCCTCCCACTCCTCGGCATTCTCTATGACAACAATCTCATTGCTGTCCTCAAGAATCTGGAGCAGCTTGCCAAACTCTTGATCGGCCCTATATCAAAATCAGCAAGCATGTCATTAGGATCGCTCCAGGAACACTCACAGCTTCCACTGATCCTGATGCATGTGGCTAGCGGTACCAGACGTCAAATCAAAGCGGGTAGAGATGAGCGTCAACAGAACGCGAACCCTCTGGTAGTCGTTAATGGAAACGTCGAGCAGCTTCTCCAACGTCCTGATGTGCTCGAGCTTGTCCGAGTTCTTGCGACCACGCTGCTCAACAATGGCACGGAGGTGCTTGAGGATACCCTCGGGAGTGTACAGAACAGCCTTGCCACCAGCACCGACGGTGATGAAGCCATCGTCTGTAGCCTTGTCCACGACCTCAGTGGCGAGCTGAGGAATCTTGTTCTTCTTCTTCTTTTCCTTTGGCGCCTGCACAACCTCCTCTTCCTCCTCGCGCATAAACTCCTCCTTGTTCTCCCGGTATGCGTTGATGTCCTTTTCGTAGTCGCGGTTGTGCTTCTTGATCTTCTGGCGCACAGCGTTGAAGCCACGGCCGTTGACGGCGTTCATCTTCTTGGGTGTCACCTTTTGCTTCTCATGCGTCTCGATGACGGCCGTCTCGAGGTCGGCAATAGCCTGGATGTACAGCTTGGGGATCTTGCCATCGTTCTGCTTGGTCAAGGTAGGCACCTGGCGGATGAGCTTGTCGAATTCTGTACACATGCCCATGTCAGCACACACCGTCCCACTGCCCCGCCACGCGCGTTATACGTACGCTCAGAGATGACAGCCCAGTCATTAATCCTTTGCGCATTCTCGATAAGCCTGATCGTCGCCTCCAGCTCGTCGAAGCGCTTGTCCTTGGCGCTCTTCAGCACCTTGTTCACATCCTCATCGTCGCTCTCGCTCTCGCTATCAGCGTCCTTCAAGAACCTCGCGGCACCGACTTCTGACCCCGAATCCGAAGAGTCGTCATCGTCATCCGAGTCGTCGTCGGAGTCCTTCTCGCTGTCCTCCTGCTCAGACTCCTCGTCGTTGGAGTAAAGCTCCTCCTCGCTGGACTCGTCCGAGGAGCTGTCGCTGGCGGCAAAGAAGCGGGACGCCATGGTTGCGCTGTTCTCGAGAGTAGAAGTTTGCCCGAGGGATCGAAGGAGGGGGGGGAAGGTTTTTGGCTGGTGGCGGGAGTGCCGTGTGGGCGTACTGAGAGTCACTTTCTGCCCGCGTAGTTGCAACTTTCCAACCGAATTTCGAGCCCGCGCCAAGCCATGACTGTGTGTGCCCCGCGCCTAACCCAAAGTGGACGCGAAACACCCTCACCCATGGCTAAGAGCGCAGGCAAGTTGGCTTTCAACCAAAGACCAAAGGTTTATTGTATTATAGGCAGCTGATATCTCTTCCACTCTCAATGGCCGTCATGTGCCTGACGGCTTTTCACAACACTGAACCTAACCCAACGCTCAATACTGAATACCGATATATAGTACGTTATGTTATAACAAGCCCAGGTCAAGGTATACACAACAAAAGTGAGTGGCTATAACAACTGGCATAGCCAAAACAAGCGTTTTTGTGAGGGAAAGGGGGTACTACTAGAATTACACACACAGTCATCGCCGTCCACCACATGCTTCGATTTGGGTATTGCCATTTCCAGGCTGCGCAAATCGGTACCACACTCTTGCTGTCGCACATGGGAACCAGTCCATTCTCTGCCCCAGTAACCGTCCAATCAAAGACACCACTAGCTTACCTGCTTCATCAATCTCTTTCGGTACAACCTGCAGAAGCCATCAGACTGACACCCATGAACGTCCATTGCGATTGCATGCGAAGCCAGCTGAGCGGGCTGCGCCTCGCAGTATGGTGCCGGGTGGTCTGCAGCAGACCGGCATGGACAATCTGCGGCCTGCGCGGTCCCTCCGAGTCCTGCTCCTCGTATCGATAGCCTCATACTGTGCCCTTACTCATACTATAGACAATGTTACCGACGGAAGAACTCTGGGGGGAGGCAAAAGGGGATATCAACAAGAACTCTGAACGCCGCATCTCCATGTTGCATACAGCGCCACTTCCCTCGTTTGTGTATCACTGTTCGAAGCCAGTCTGTCATTGCCAGTGATTTTGACCAACAAAGCCTTCTTCAAGTGTGCGGTCTTCCAAATTTCGCACAAAGTTGTGGTTGCGGTTTGAGTTGCCCGCGCGCGATCCTCTTCGCCTAGCACTGCTTGCGCTTTCTGGTGCACCATCAGGTGGAGGTGGATAGTACGCTGGCGAAGGCTGCAGGCGCACAGGCGCATTGGGGTCCAGATGGCTCATGACTCTCTGGAGCGCAGGTGGGATGCCCGACTGGCCAGATTGTTGCTGGTCCATTGTCGTTGCTCGCTGGCGTCCAGCACGAGTCGTGGCCTGAGCATACAGGTTCTGAGGCGGGTTATATTGCCGCGGCTGTTGTGGCTGCATCATGTTCATGGGCTGGCCATACTGCGCTGTCTGGGCGGGATAAGGTGGAGGTGCGCCTTGATGATTTGGTCCGTACATGTTGTAGGGGTTTTGCTGGGACTGCGGGCTCTGCGCGGCGGCGTACTGGTTCATCTGCATGTTTGCATACGCGGCATGTTGGGCTGCCTGTGCTTGTTGCTGCTGCGCGACTGCTTGCTGTTGCTGCTGTTGCCGTTGTCTACTCAAGCCCTCATATCGCTGTTGCTCTTGAACACCTGGTGCTGGCGATCGGCTTGAACTGGATTTGAGCGTCATTGGAGGCACGAATGGACCAGTAAACTTTGCTTGTGTGATGAAAGGATGGAGCTTCGCTTGCGCCGGGGTCCAGCGTTCCAAAGGATTAAGGTTCAGCAGTCCTTGGGCGAAATCGATGAAGGCGGCTCGGTTGCCCATTTCTAGCACATGTTAGCTACCAATGCTGGACGCATGACCAACTTTGCTTACCTCGCTCAATCTCGTTGGGTTTCATGTTCTTCCGCGGCATGGGATAGTTCTTGATGATATCTGGCAGCGTCGTGGCAGAGAAGTACTTTTTGCTAGGCTGCTCCTTGGTTCCGTGTTCGCGCGAATACTGCTCCATGGACTTGAGCCGGTACTGTTTGCGGCCATACTCATCCTGCGACTTTTCGAAAAACTCTCCAGATTGCTTGCCCATCTCCAGCATCCAGTGCGGCGGCAATCCAAGCATTTCCGTTATCCGCGAAACCTGGTTATATTCCGACGAACCAGGGAAAAGTGGCAGACCAAGGAACAGCTCAACGACGATACAACCCAGTGACCACATGTCGATTGCGGCAGAGTATGGCAGGCCCAGCAGAACCTCTGGCGAACGGTAGAATCGCGACTGAATATACGTATACACGGTCTGGCGTTCGTCGCACGCGGAACCGAAATCGATAATCTTGATGATTGGGCTTTCGAGGCTATCATAGGGTTAGATGTTGCTGAAACCGGGGAAGCTGGTGCACGTACTTTTTCAGCAGGATGTTTTCAGGCTTCAAGTCGCAATGTATAAGCTTGGCCTTTCCAAGTAGTGCCAATCCATTGATCAGCTGTTGCGCAAAAACACGCACTAGAGTGGTAGACAATCCGCGGAATTGGTTCTGCTTGATCAGTTCGTAGAGATTGACGCTCAACAGCTCAAAGACAAGGCACAGATGTTGCCTGTGGATAAAGGTGTCCTTGAGCCTCAACAGGTGGTGGTCGTCGTTCTTGTCCATCTGCTTGTTCAACTACGTCTTGTTAGCGACTACCCAGAGCGCCTTGTAAAGAAGGGGCGCAACCCACCAGATCAAGAACAGATACTTCCATCATACTTTGATTGAAGTATGCTGTCCGGTTCTTGATCACCTTTACAGCCACCACCTCCTGCGTCTTCAGGTTCTGACACTTGACGACCTGTCCAAACGTACCCTGGCCCAGCACATCCAGGATCAAGTAGCGGTTCTTGTGTCCCGACTCCTCAGAGCCCAAGATGTCGTTGACATAGAGAATGTAGTCACTATCTTCATTATCATAGCCGTCGTTCTTGACTCCTTTGCTTGGTTTGGTGAGGACGCGACGAGGATTCCGTGACGACTGGTAGTTGAATGCGCTGTTGCACAGCTTGTACGTCATAGGCAGATGAGCGGTCAGGGCTTGCAGAGGCTGTTTGTTCAACAGTGTCAGTACAGGTTGTTTTTGTTTACAGAGATGATAGACATACGCTGATGAAGCCTCCCTCTGGATTGGCGCGACGGAATGGCGGCTGGGCATTGATTTTGGGCTGCAAATCAGCAGTGTTGGTGACCTTTTCAAACTTGGGAACCGGCCCTCGTCCTATCGGCGGCAGCTGTGGGGGGTTCGAGTGGGAATTGGAAGACGCGCGCGGTGAGCGGTTGTCTCTGTTGTACACGGCGTTCAATTGGGCTGTTGCAGACTGCGGATAGAAGTTATCTTGGGCGCCCATATTTGACTGAATGGGCGGCAATTGGGGCGCATGTGGCCGGGAGGCTAGAGCAGAAGATGATCAGTATACGAGCGGGTCAAAGAAGGCAGGCTTGAACAAGCAACGCTCGACATACATGGCGGAGAGTAGTAGCTGTTGGGGGGCGACATGTAGGGGTTGTTGCGCGTTGGGCTCTGACGGCTGCTCTGCGTCTGCGAATGCGCGTGCGTCTGGGACTGAGGGGTAAAGCTGGTGTAGCTCTGGCCACCCTGCTGTGGGTTTCCCGAGTAGGGCGACGTGGGCGAGAGGTTCATAGGCGAATATCTGCGCGCAGCCGCACTCTCTTCTTGCTGGATGAATTGCTGCGAGTGCCGCTGCTGTTGGCTAGGGCGCGCGGCATTGAGCCGGGGCTTGTAGGCATCCTCCATGGGCACGTCTCCATCGCCGTCGTTGTACTCGGGGCGGGGGCCAGCACCAGCACCGGCAGCGGCAGCGGCAGCACCAGCAGGCGACTGCAGGGGGATTGAGCTCTGGCGAGACGGGGTTGCGTAGGCGTCTTGCTTCATCTGCGAAGACACGCTGGCGTCCCTCGGGGCATGCGAGGGCGAGGCCATAGTGTGCGAGTATCGGGCGCTCGGGGTGTCTGAGTAGGCCGTCCACTGGGGCTCCATGACGTCGGGGCGGTTGGCTGGGGGGAGGGGGGTGTGGTAGGGTGCAGGGCGACGGTGTCGCGGCGGGAGATATGCTTCAGCCCTTTACTGCGAAGGGTGCATGCCGATGGATGCAGTAATGGTAGAGCAGTGGTGGAGGGGCGTAGTGGAGGAGCTGCAGAGGGCGCGCCAGTGCAGTCCAGGGGAGAGTCGAGAGTGGGTGATAAGTAGTCGGGTCCAAGGTTGTGGCTGTTGCGGGGTGTGTGTGGTGTGTGTCTGTGTGTACGTGGTCAACGGCCGTGGATGGGCCTTGGGAGCAGAGTCGCGGGCGAGAGTAGCGGCAGACAAGACAGAGGGAGCGCAAACAAGGAAGCACACCAAAAGCGAATATTCACACGGGGTCAAAAGGATGGTTTGGCAAAGGTCAGCCGTAGCCGTAGCGCTGAGGTTGGCGCCGTTGCAACATCCATGAATTGGGCCTCTTTCCCTTGGTCGCGCTAGTGACGGATGCGGCCAGCCTGGTAATGCCATGCCCTCCCACCGTCGCCATCACCAGTAGTAGCAGCAGCATCGTCATCATCATCATCTTTGCCGTGGAGTGATTGCCGGCCGTCCCTTGACTTGCTACAATACTAATCACTGCGTCTGTGCTCCGCCGTCGACGCCTCTCTGGTGCCCAACAACAAAAGCACGCTGAACGCTTCTCGGGCACCCATGCCATTGTCGATATGCGTCTTCAGCAAGTCACCTTGTGTGCGTCACTGCGGCTGAGATTGGTATCCACAGCATCCTTCATTGTGATTACGTGTGCCGTCTACCTTCAAGAGAACAAAAAACATACATAAAACTTATGGAAACCCCACACGGGACGCTGCTTCATAAATGCGGCACAGCCACTTCTCTGCGTTTTGCCTGTTAGCATTGAAACAATGCACACAACGCACAGGGAATATCCAAAAGAGAAGACTGCCACTCGCAAGGAGAACAAAAAAAAAAACAGCACATGTGATATAGCCAAGGCCAAATCTAACAGCGTAATCCTCTCGAGGCTGGCGGAAGCAATAATTATCGATGTCGTCGTTGTTATCGTCGTCGTAGTAACCGCCATTGGGCACCAACCACCAACTGCTTCTCTCCTTCTTACTCGCGCACCTCATACCCGCCCAGCACATTATCCCACTTGGCTGGCTTCTCAAAGATGCTCCTGACCATCTCGCCTCCTCTCGTCGCCAGCACCGAAAGAAGCGTATCGCTCAACTGCGCACATTGGTTAGCAACCTCGGCTCGTTTGGACGTGCGCCATCAACACCAACTTACTCCATGCGTGCTCTCACAACATCCTTGCAGCCAAACCCCGGCATCGTCACTAATACTCTTCTCGGTAAAGTTGACCTTGTAGTCCCTTTGCACCTGCCACTTTGCGCCTTCGAGCTCGCCTCCCGGCATCAGGTGTCTAGCGTCCTTGAGTAGCGTCTCGTGCAAATCTCTCAGGTAACCAGTCGCAACAAACACCGCATCCACGTCCAGCGTCTCTTGCTGTTCCTGGCCTCCAGCCTGCTCGGAAAAGTACAGCGGACTCGTGTCTTGCACCTGCAGACGAACCCCACCCTGGCACACTGGCGAGTCCGTCACGTCCACGACGCGGCGGTACGGCAGGATGCGGTGGGGCCAGTGGGCTTCTTCAGCGGGCGAGTTGCCATAGCGGATGCGCTGCATGTACAGTGTCTCGTAGATGTGTTCGAGCAGCCCCAGGCGCACGACGCCATAGTTTGTGCCCTTGTCTTCGACTAGCGTTGCTGCGCGGAGCTTCGGCGCGCGGTTGTATGTGCAGTCGGTCCGCGACGGGTTGAAGATCTCGTTGACGCTTAGTACTTGTCAGCTCAATTCTCTCCACACAACCACGCAAACACACACACAAGTGCGCGTCAAACTTACAAAGGCGAATCGTCGCTGGGCCGCAGTGCGCCTCCCTTGATCAGCAGCCGCGTGCGTGAGTTGGGGTAGTTTGCATGTAAAAAGTCAAAGATCTCGGCTGCGCTCTGGCCGTTGCCAATGACGGCGATGTTGTACGGTGCGTCGTGGTCGTTGAGAATCTGCTTGGACATGTACGAGAACTTTGACGAGTGGATGATCCTAGGGTGGTTAGTAGGGAAAGGCGGAGGTATGTTTGGCCTGCCTCCCGCCGCAACCACCACATGCTTTGCCCTCCGCGACTCGGTGCGGCCAGTCAGGTGGTTGTGCGAGATGACGTTGAAGCTGGTGATGGCGCCGCTGGCCGACTTCTCCGGCATGACCTTGACGACTTCCTGGCTGTATGCCACAACCTCTTCGAACCAGCCAGCGCACCATTTCATGTAGTCCTCGTACTCGACACGCGCAGGCAGAAACGTGTTCAGGTTGGCAAACTCAATCAGGCGGTCCTTCTGGTGCAGGTAGTTGATAAAGGTGAACTCGCTGCGTGGATTCCGCATCGTAGCCATGTCCTTCATAAACGTGATTTGCATCTTCGCGCCTGGGAGCAGCATGCCCGCATGCCATGCAAACTGCGACTGCTTCTCCAGGAAAGCCACCTTGGGCGCTCTACCCTGGAGGCCCTGGATGTCGGCCAGCGAGGCATCGGTTCCGTCCAGCGCATCGTGCAAAGCCACACCAATGGCCAACGACGCCGGGCCAAACCCAACGCATATCAGATCGTGCAGCTCGTCTTGGGGCGTGTATCGGAGGTGCGATCGGTTCTCCAAGGCGGGGAAGTGGCTCTCATCGAGGTTGTCGGCCAGGAAGCCATTGAAAGCCTTCTGGACCGCTGGAGCCGCACCATTGGGCGAACTCGACGATGTGTCGATGTGAGGACTCATTGCTAGGAAGAATGACGTGCACGCAGCACTGCTGGTTGTTAGTTGTGGTCGCCCATGCTGCGGAGTCGTGGCTCGCGACGTCAAACCGCCGTGCGACCGGTACGTACCTTGATACTCGTGACAGTCGCTTTGGTGCTGGTTGACGTGTGGGTATGGGAGAGGGAGAGGGGAGGAATCAGTCACCCCGCCAATTTAGACCGGACTCAAAGCACGATAGGCACTATCTTAAGCTGTCAGCGAATTTTATCATATCAGATGGATTGAACCCATGACGTCTACACTCGACGCAGACAGACGGCCACGGGTGAATCTGCATTAAGCAACTTACAAGCTGATACTGCAATGTCCAAAACAAGATACACACGCTCTCTCCAGCTCAAGTCAGTCAACCAAGCACAGCTGCCGTCGCTCGTAGTATGAGAGGGGGAAAAGAAAGCGACGGCAGCCATGCTTTCTGTACTTTACCTACGGAGCCGCGGCCAGGATCCGTCTCGGTCGCGCGTACATAGTCTGCTAACCATGCTCGATTCCAAGGGCCCCCCTTGCAAGCCCCTCGTCAGACAATGGTCCGATATCTCTTCGTTTAAACAAAAGGCCAGAAAAAGAAGACGAGAAAAAGAGGACTAGTTTGGGAGGGAAAAAGGGACTTCCTTGCGGGCCGTTCCCAAGCAATGGTGTCACACATAGTGACGATTCGGCTAGTCTTGCCCCCCCACATCCATGTCACCGATCTTCCGACACGCCCATCTGATAAGATGACGGGCCCAAAGCCCGCGCCCTCTGCCCCTCTACCACCCGTCTCTCCCCGGGGCCACGCATGAAGCGCGCGAAAAATTTTCTGTCTCGCCCCGCAGCGCTTGTCTCCGTTCTTACTAGAGCCGAAGCCCAAGGCTGCGTACTGGGGGGGCGTGGGGTGCTTGGCTGACGAGAATTATCAGATGGAAAAGATCATCAGTCCATCTGATTAGATGAAGAGATTTTCCTGCATCCGTGCGACCTCGGAGCGCCCTCGGCTTTTACAGGGCCCTGGTCTTGTACGTACGTACTATGTGCGTATGTACATAGTTACATGACAACCGTTCGATGCGTGC
Organism: Curvularia sp. IFB-Z10; assembly: GCA_002161795.1. Classification (NCBI taxonomy): domain Eukaryota; kingdom Fungi; phylum Ascomycota; class Dothideomycetes; order Pleosporales; family Pleosporaceae; genus Curvularia; species Curvularia sp. IFB-Z10. The sequence goes on along the minus strand of JPSZ01000025.1, from coordinate 25,977 downwards.
GTGCGTTGCCTCGGAGCTATTACTAAGGTTGGGTTAGTAGTAGGCATGTGTGCTTGTTGATCCCTTGGGTGACAGGCCGTGTCGGCCGCTGGCAGTCATGACGGACGGGATGCTTAAGATGTGTGTGTGTTGGACTCAAATCTTCATGTTGCTAGGTTGCTATGTGATATGGTACGAAGAGAGAGAGAGAGAGAGAGTTCAAAAAAAGGATAAGAACACCAAGATCACAGAACCCCTTCGCCGCGGTACACATGGGCAGACGTAGATGCTAACTAGCAAATGCCGCAAATACTTGGAGCAACCAGGTCAACAAGCTTACTGTATGCCTGAGATCCACTTCGGCTCTGTACACAACAAGCCACTCGAGTGCCAAGCAAGGGCCTAAACGTTTCTGCCAAAGGTTCTCGATCAGTACCACGCCCTTGTTTTCACGAGAGAACAGGGCCGATGCACCATGTCCAAGGGGGAAGCTATTAATTATGTGCTCACACAACCCTGACCTAATAGTCATAACCAATATATGTATGACCAAATAGCAATAATAAACGCCGATAGGTTATCCTACGAGGAAAATACGGGAAAAATAGCGGCTAGACAACAAAGGGAAACAAAGAGGAATACAGGCATATAATACAATCCACACAACCGTATGCAGATGCAAACACTTAGTCCAGCTCCTGCGTCGCAACCATACCGGCATAGACGCCTCCCATAGCAACAAGTTCATCGTGTCTCCCCTGCTCAACAATGCGTCCCGCGTCGAAAACAAATATGCGGTCTGCATGCTGTACGCTCGCCAACCGATGTGCAATCATGATGGTCGTTCGACCCTTGGATGCTGCAGCAATTGCTCTTCTTATATCTCTTTCCGTGTTGGCGTCGAGCTGGGATGTTGCTTCATCAAGGAGCAGGATCTCAGGATCGCGAATGAGCGCCCGGGCAATAGCGAGACGTTGGCGCTGGCCGCCAGATAGCTTGGAACCGTGCGCCCCGACCTCTGTGTTGTAACCTTCTGGCAAACTCATGATGAAGTCGTGAAGTTCGCACTCTTTGGCAACGCGCTCAATGTCTTTGTCACTGCTCGTAGTACCCGGGCGATTGCCAAGGGCAATGTTGAACTTGATTGAACCGGGGAAGAGGTCTGGTTCTTGTTCCTACTTGGCGTCAGCCACTCTATCCCAGAGGTAAAGAAACGTAATCATATCAACTTACAACGAGCGCTAGACGGGCCCGGTGGTCACGAACGGCTTCTCGGCGGATGTCTTGTCCGTCAAGATACACTTGTCCAGAAGTTGGATCGAAGAACCTCTCTATCAAATGAATTGTACTAGACTTTCCAGCGCCTATAACGAATTAGCAATGACATTACAATTGTTTGAGAACTCCTTACCTGAACGGCCGACGAATGCCACATTCTCACCCGGTCGGATTTGGAAAGACACATCATTCAGCGCGGGCACAGTCGGTCGGCTTTCATAGTGGAGGCTGACGTTGCGGAACTCAAGCTCCCCTCGAACACCAAACGTACCATACGAAGCCGAAGCCGTAGATCCAGACAGCAAACCCGCCGAATCAGATGCAGTGGTGGTGGCCGAAGAAGTGCACTCTGTCATGATTGTGGGTTTCTCGTCGTGCAGTGAAAATACACTTTGCGCCGCAGCCTTCGCCCGTGTCACCTCTGGTGCCAGGCTGAACAGCTGGCCTGCAGATTGTGCAGAGAAGAGCAACGCCGGAAGTACAATGAAAAAGTCTCGTTGACTGTAGTTGCCGCTGCGTACTTGTTTGGAGCCCCTAGGAATTGTCAGCATATGAATCACGTACTCTGTCTATACTACATTCTATCAAGCAGTAACGGCAACAGAGAGCTATGCACACTTACCACCAGTATGCCAGAGAGTAGACAAAGTAGGTAATCGACAAAGAGAAGGCAAAAAGGATGTTGCCCAGTACACTGAACCGAAGATGTTCTTCGTATGGTTTCCGGATCGCTTCCCTGTAGGCTTGGAAGAAATGGTCTTCTAGGCCAAAGACCGCGACAATCTGCATGGACGATGTGGCCTCAGATGCTAGAGCGGCTGCATCATTGTATGCCGTTTGATGATGGTCTTCCGCCATGGCCAAAATGCGAAGACGGAGAAAACCAGCGAGGAGCATTACGGGTACAGCTGCCAGTAGCACTATAGCAATCTTCCATGCTACAATGTGAGCCAGAATGACGCCGCCAATCACTGACGTTGCAATAGAAAAGATTGTCCCAAGTATAACGCCAGATAATCCACTGATGCTTCCGCTATCCGAGTTCAATCGTGCCAGGAGCGCATGATGAGAATGCCCGGGTTTGGAGAACCACGCAATGTCCTGTTGCAGGATTGTCCGGAAAGATATATCTCGGACTCGCAAAGTAAGGTTTTCAGAGACGATACCGAACGCGGTCTTTCCAAAGGCATGAGAGGCTAAAGCGATAATGGCGAGAACAAAGAAGAGCAGGCAGTAAAATGAAATCTTGCGTGTTATATCGTCAGCTCCGCTAGTGTCGTTGAGGAGCTGCACGAGATTTCCAAAGATGAGCGCTTCTCCAATAATAACAGCACCGCTGAATACCGATGAAACGAGTCCAATGGCAATAGCTGGTGCTTCGCGGCGGCTCAACGATAGCGATCTTCCAATCAGCTCGGCAGCGCTCATTTTGCGCTGGTCTTGCATGAGAGCTGCAGTTTTTGAGCCTGGTTCCTCAGTATCGCTCGGGACTCGCTTGTGTTCCGTGACAGAGCTTTCTGGATTAGAACGAATAGACGACGGTGCAGAAGGATTTCCTTTTTCAAATTGCTGTGCCCTGATAAGCTCAGCATATGTACCATCCCGTTGTTGAACAAGAGATTCATGTCGTCCGTCTTGCTCAATGGCACCGTCCCGCATAACAATGATACGATCTGCATCCCTCACTGTCGCAAGTCGATGCGCAATGATGATCGTGGTTCGACCGGTTGCGGCTGAGGAGCGCCTCAGATTTTCGAGCACTATAGCCTCGCTTGTGCCATCCATTGCGCTCGTGAACTCGTCCAAGAGAAGTAGGCATGGGTTTCTCACTAGGGCACGGGCAAGCGTAATACGCTGCTTTTGGCCGCCAGAGAGCTGCGACTGCGGACCCGTTCCAATTTTGGTGTGAATTCCATCAGGAAGCCGGTCTAGAAAGTCGCAGTATGCCTCGGTTGCGGCTGTCTTGCATCGGGCCAAGATTTCCTCATCAGTAAGACTTTGAAGCTCTTCCTGGGGAATGCCGTGTTTGATGTTGTCCAAGATGGATCCGGTGAAAAGTACTGGGTTCTGCGTAACGAGCGCAATGTGTGAGCGCAGACTGTGGACATTAAAGGATTTCAAGTTTTCCTTCCCAAGACTGATGTTGCCATATGTGGGGTCGTACAGTCGTAAAAGCAACGAGGCAATGGTCGACTGATAGTCGGACTTAGGTCAGCATATTCGTCGAGCATTCCTCTGGGGCAGTCTGCTTACCTTTCCGGATCCTGACGGTCCAACAAGGCCCGTGACTTGTCCAGGCTTTAGACGAAGATCAATGCTGTCCAGAATACGAACAGTAGGCCGAGCAGGGTAGACGAATGAAACTGCAGAGAGCACCAGTTCTCTTTCAAAATGAAATCTTTGAGCTGGCCTTCCTTTGGCAGAGTATACGTCGATGTCGGAAGTCGGCTGGTCCAACACGTCCAGTACTGCTGCTCCAGCTGCTGCTGCCATTGCAAATGTTTGTATAAAAGGACCGAATGAACCGACGACAAATGAGGCGTCTAGAATAAGAAAAACGACAGCGTAGAGAGTTCCAGCTTCCGCACTGCCATTTCGTAAACGATCACCATACCAGAATGCAAGTGCATTTGTTGCGTAGGCCACAAAGTACACCGAACCGAGCATGAGAGCACCCGCAAAACTCTTCTTCACGCCAATTCTCAGTGCGGAACGAAGATGATGGGCATGCTCTTCGCTGAGCCGCTCAAAGAGGCCAAAGGCCTGTACAATCTGAACTGCTCGGATGGCACTTTCCGCAACGGAAGAAGCCTTTTCGGTATAGGCTGAAGCTTGCTTGGTAAAGTCGGAAACAGTCTTGGTGCCAAAACAGACAACAAAGGCCATTGAAGGTATCACGGTAACAAACCTGGAATTGTCAACCATTGCTTTTTGACTGGGCACAGAGTGCAATTACATAATGCCAGTAAGCTTTGCATTGAGCATGAAGCCTACAGTGAAGGCAGAGATAAAATAGCTGATTGAAGCAATGAACAAGCCAACCTTCTCCGAGGTTCCCAGCTGTATGGTTTGTGTCTTCTCTGTAAGAATGCTAGACAAGTCTGGGGAAACAACGTCTGTTGAGTGTGATGAGTCAGAATCCTTCGAATCTCATGCGTATTCAAGCACAAACATACCATAATAAGCCATGTCCATGCCGAGAGCACGATGAAGAAGCCTTTCTCTAGTTTTTCTGCTGACACGCTCGCCGGTCACCGCCCAGCATACAGACCAGCCCCACGTGACCAAAAAGTAACCAACCGCAACCGACATCAGGCGATAGAGCAAATGTTTCAGTTCGTCTTGGTTTGGCGGGAAATTATTGATGATGCGGCCCAAAACCACGCCTATTAACGGTAGTGGCAGGCCTGCAAGTATTGCAAATATGATAGCCAACGCCAGAATGGCCTTGGAGCTAGGGTCGTCGAGCTGCCTATAGAGGGTGAAGTAGGAGGTTCTGAACGGGTTTAGTCCCAAGATCTGCCGAATGAAGCGCTGACGAAATAGAGTGGCGCTCTCGAAAGCCTGCGGTTGGACTGTTGCCAAGGACGGCTCTACGTGCCTCTCCCATTGCGTGCTGTGACGAACAGAACATGTCTCATCAATCTCGCTCTCTTCGGAGTCGAGAAGGGGCTGGCTCTCGGAGCTCGCATCGTCTGTGTAGTCTGGCATTGTATAGCGCGCGTGGCGCTTGGCGTCGCAGAAGGCGATGCTCCAGGGCTGAGATATGCACGCAGTCCAGACAAGGGCCAAGTGCGGGCGGACGAAGAAAGGAGCGCAACGACAGCACGAATGCCGATTTATGGTGAATGACGACGAACCATGGGAATGATGTTAATGGTTTGGTTGCAATGAGCGTTTGAGAGAGCAAGGCTAAGCCAATCCATGGCCCGTCTTGGCGCCCCAGGTTTCTGTGACGTGCATTTCGTGTCAACGCCAGACTCCTGACAACCCGTGACATTCAGGTACGCTATCGAGGGAGAACCAATAAGGCAAAAACGGGAAAACATGCATGTCAACATGGTTGTTAAGCTCTCTTGTTTCTCCCGTGGCCAGGCCGCGTCGCAAAGAAGCCGAACGCGGGACGGACGGGACATGGACAGGCTGCATAGGGCTGGATAAAGTTGGCAAGTCGATGATGCAAGAGTACAGGGGCAGTGGATTCCATCTGATAATTCTGTCTGGCATTAGCAGCATCTGATAATTTTCCTCGGCGACGATGGCCAGCTTTGGATTATTAAATCTGGGCACGGGCTCCCTCTACATAGGGCGCCTGGTCCGCGGCGACGCCTGTTCCCCCCACTGGCTGCTCTGCCTGACAAACAGCACTGGCATAACTCTGGGAGATCATGCGACAGTGGTCAGAGGGCACAATACACTTGTACAGAATCATCTGCGCTCGGCCTTGAGCGACACGGCGCCGAGATGGCAACGCGCGCGGGCGAACCGACCACATGCCGCTACGTACGCGGGACGTCCTCGAGGCTAGCGAAATGACTCTGGCACTGGTGGAGCTCTGCCATCGCGTCCCGATTTGTCCTTGTCCGAAATCGATTTTTTTGCCTTGGCCCTCCGTCCGTTTGCGCGTCTAAAGCGGGCTCCGTCGCATTATCAGATCTCACCCACCGCTCGTCGAATGACACGCCCACTCGCCAGGCGACTAGGATGATGCATGACGCTTCGGTTCACCCACTCCGGCAAACGCGCTCATCATCACAGAGCAGCTCGTGCTCAAACATCGATGTTGATTTGGCTTTCTCATCTTTGTTTTTCGTTTCTCGGGGCACCAGGCTCACTTGTGCCAGGTCCCGTTGGCGAGCCTGTTCTTTTGACGTTCTTTTGCGACTTGCTTACTTTCAGCAGAGTACTTCACACTCTGTAACCACACGCCAGGCCACCACTCGGGTATAACTCAAGCACAAGGTACCCAGAACCCGTCATCACGTGCACCACCTTTGTGCATACCTCGTGGTGCGCAGGTACTCCAAGTCTTCCGACCAATCAACGTGCTCCAATTTCTCATCACTGCGACTTGCTACTGAACAATTGTTTCCTACACGCCTTCGAGACAGCAGCTACGGACATACTTTCTTTACTTCTCTTTCAAACCAGTCAATTATGAGTGTTGGAGCGGCTACACTATAAGCATCTCGACTATCATCCATCTCCTGCTATAATAATGCCGGCTGCCACAACTCCATACGAAATGGCCTATAAGGATGGCCCAAACCCGCGTTTGTCGATAATGAATGAGCGACCTTCACTTTTGGAAGGCCCCAATCTCCTTCACGAGCTAGTCCCGCGGCTGCACCATGATGCAACTGCCATCGATTTCCTGGAACACGGATCGAAAAGGCGGAAGTTTTCTTACAAGGCACTTCACTCCTTGAGCGATGCCTTTGCCGGCAGACTTGTGGAAATATTGGCCAAGCTCGAAAGTGCTTCATCCATTGTTCCAGTTCTTCTACCGCAGTCTCCAGAGCTTTACTTGGTTCTCCTGGCTATCCTGAAGGCTGGGAAGGCATTTTGTCCGCTCAACCTCGACACGCCAGCGGAACGTCTGAAATTTATCCTCGACGACATATCAGCTGACCTGTTAATCACATTTTCATCTTACAGCGAGCACATTCGAACAACCACAGACATCCAGGTTGTATCCATCGATCGCGAACTTGCTGGTTGCAATGACAGTTTCTCTGATGATTTGCCGCAGCCAAACGCTAATGATCTCGCATATGTGCTGTATACATCAGGATCTACTGGGCTACCTAAAGCAGTGAGCGTGTCCCACCATGCCGTCACCCAGAGCCTGCTTGCTCACGACCGTCACATCCCAGACTTCTCTCGCTTCCTCCAATTTGCTGCTCCCGTGAGTGTCTAGTTTCGAAACAGTGTCCAACATGCTAACATAGCAAAAGACCTTTGATGTTTCCATCTTTGAGATATTCTTTCCATGGTTCCGGAGCAAAACCCTGGTTGGCTGCACACGTGCACAAATGCTCGATGATCTTCCAGGGACAATAGTCAACCTCGATGTAGACGCAGCTGAACTCACACCAACAGTCGTGGGTAATCTTCTCCCCCGTCGGTCGAGCGTACCATGTTTGAAATTGCTACTCACCATTGGGGAGATGCTCACTCAACCTGTCATCAATGAGTATGGTGGGGATGCGTCTAAGGCGAGCTTGTTATGGGCCATGTATGGGCCGACCGAGGCTGCAATCCATTGCACAACATGGCCACAGTTTTCAACCACCCATTCAATCAACACGATAGGCCGCCCGCTGGACACTGTCTCTGCTTTCATCCTTGCGCCTTCTACACAGCCTCTTACGTCACTCCCCGTTGAGATACTCTCCATAGGAGAGATTGGCGAACTTGCGATAGGCGGCCCTCAAATCGCCGATGAATATCTCAATCGGCCAGATCTTACTCGTTTATCTTTTGTTGAGCATCCGAACTATGGTCGCCTCTATAGAACTGGCGATCGAGCAAAGATCAACGAACAAGGGCTACTGGAATGTCTAGGCCGTGTCGTGACCGGTCAGGTAAAACTGAGAGGTCAGCGAATCGAGTTGGGTGAAATTGAGCAAGCCATCATGAAGACGAGATGTCGTGCAGTCACTGCGATGATTATTCAAGAGAATCTAATCGCCTTCTGTAGTGTCGAAGATGGGATATCAGATGCAGATGTGTTCAAAACTTGTAAGCGCTGGTTGCCTGCATCCCTGGTACCGTCAGACGTATTTCTCGTCGATGTAATGCCACAGCTACCTTCAGGCAAAGTCGACAGGGACTCGCTCGAGAAGATGTATCTGCATTCACGCTCTCATGCGGCAACATCGTCTCCCATTGTCAGTTTGGAAGATCCCCTGAGTTACTCAATTTGGAATATCGTCAGTCGCCACACCACGCAGTGTGTCGGGTTACATACCAGCCTTGCATCCATTGGAATCGACTCTCTTAAAGCTATTCGCATTGCGTCTGCATTGCGGAGAGAGGGATGGTCGCTAGGGGCAATCGAGGTACTGTCGACTGCGACCCTTGCAGATCTCATTGAAATTTGTAGGGAATGCCAAACGGTGACAGATCCACTTGACGACGAGGAAATCCCCATGAAGCCTTCGACTGACACGAAAAACTTCCAACTGAATGGATGGAATGATGGCGTCGCTTGCATAATTCCATGCACTCCACTACAGGAAGCGCTGCTGGCAGAAACAAAATCGAATCCCACGGCCTACTGCAACTGGATCGAGGTCGAGCTTTCAGTAGTTTGCACATACAAACAAATTCGGGATGCTCTGCTGCTTCTTGCTCAGGAGACGGAGGTATTGCGAACTGGCTTCTGCATCGAGTCCCAGCACACGAAGATCTTCTCTCAAATCATCTGGAAAGAGTTGCTAGTGTCTCAAATCCAAAACGTATCCAGCTTCTCTAGACAATATTCACTGCAATCTGACAACGACTTCCTACGACCATTCAGCGTCCAAATCAAAACTCAACCCCAGAGACCTCGTCTTCTCTTCCAAATTCATCATGCCCTGTATGACGGTTGGTCTTTCGACTTGTTACTCTATGACCTCGATAAGTGTTTGCGTGGGGAGCAGATTTTGACGAGGCCATCATTTCGGGAAGTCGTGCGATACTTCACGGATAACCAACGGCCCAGCAGAGATCAAGACTTGAGAAACTACTGGAATAGCCTTCTTAGCGACCATATTCCAACGACTCTCCCAAACTATCACGGAAAGCTGATCCATAATCCAGCCGCACATCGAGTCTGTGGGAGATCCATGGTCAGTCGACACAAGCTTTTTGAGTGCGCTCGCAAATTAGCTGTCAATCCACAAGTCTACTTTCAAGCAGCTACAGCTTACATCCTGGGTCTGTACAGTGGTACGAGTGATGTGGTTCTAGGCAACGTCACTTCCGGACGTACAATACCCGTAGCTGGAGTCGAAGATGTCATTGGTCCTTGCATCGCTTCTCTCCCGTTCCGCATCGATTTTGCAGATGCTCAATGTGTTCAGGATATCTTGCGGAAGACTCAGTCAATAAACAGAGAGAGTCTGCGGTATAGTGAGTTGCCACTGCGTGACATATCAAGGGTGGTCAATATGAAGCCTGGAATGAGATTGTTCGAAACCTTGTTCGTATGGCAACAGTCCATTATCTCCGATGATAACGCACCGCGCGTTGCAAAAATTGTCGACAGCGCAGACGAGCTGGAGTTTCGAATAACGTTAGAGTTCGAACCAGCCGGAGACTACATCTCGTTCCGTGGTACATTCGACGCCTCGACTGTATCAGGGCATCAGATCGAGTTTCTATTCCGACAGATTGACGAAGTCGTGCAAGTTTTTATCGCGGACGCCGAGCGTCACATGACTGAAATTAATCGGAGTTTCACAACGCCATCCTTGTCTATTTCCAATCCCAAGCCTCTAGAGCAACGCTTCGATCATGGCCCTTCCTATGCTGTAGAGCAATGGGCATTGACAGATCCATACAGAACAGCCATCATATTCGGCCATGATGTCAACGGGATAATGAAGGTCAAAGACAAAGTGACATACAGCTTGTTGAATTCTCGTGCCAACCAGTTCGCTCGTGTGCTTGCAGAACATGGTGTGGGTAATGATCAGCTGGTATGTATCATGATGGAGAAGTCAGTCGACTTGTACACTTCTATTCTCGCTGTACTCAAGCTTGGCTGTGGCTACCTACCCCTCGTTCCTGATACCCCAATCGATAGGGCCAAGACGATCTTAAACGATGCTCGGGTCGCGGTCTGCGTTTCGGAATCATCCGTGTCATCCAATTTATGCACAGATCTCTCATTCGATATCATAAACTTTGACCACACTACGCTCTTCAATTATTGCGACCGAAACCTCGATATACCGTACAATGGCGAGCATCTCGCTTACGCAGTCTTCACTTCTGGAAGCACAGGAACACCAAAAGGCGTCCTTGTGACGCAGGATAATCTTATGAGTAATCTGCAGTATTTGTCAACCGTGTATCCTGTTTCTGCAGACTCGCGCCTGCTACAGGCGTGTTCGCAAGCATTTGACGTCAGCGTTTTTGAGATATTCTTCTCCTGGTATGTCGGCATGTGCTTATGCTCGGCGACAAAGGAACACCTCTTCCGCGACTTCGAGGCTGCCATTAATCGCTTGGAAGTCACACATCTCAGTCTGACACCAACAGTTGCTGCACTAGTAGACCCAGAGAATGTGCCAAAAGTCGGGTTTTTAGTAACTGCCGGAGAAGCATTGACCGAACATGTGCGCAGAAAGTGGGCAGGTCGAGGATTGTATCAGGGCTATGGACCTTCTGAAACGACAAACATCTGCACTGTTCGACCTGCAGTCACTCTCGATGATCTAATCAACAATATCGGTGAGCCTTTTAGCAATACCTCAGCATTTGTGCTCGATCCCGACAGTCTGGACATCCTTCCTCGAGGCGCTGTTGGAGAGCTTTGTTTTGGCGGATCACAGGTCTTCCGCGGCTACCTTAATCGACCGGAACTCAATGCCCAAAAGATCATCCGTCATCCCACGTACGGCAGGATATACCGATCCGGCGACATGGGAATACTTCTTCCGGACGACAGCATTCTCTCTGCAGGTCGCACAGATGATCAAGTAAAAATCCGTGGCCAGCGAGTTGAATTAGGGGAAACGACCTCGGTCGTACTAGACCATAGAGCAGTCCGAGACTGCGTCACCCTCGCCTTGCACCAGACCAACAACACGAAAACGCTCGTCAGTTTCTGGGTGCCCACCACACGTTCAGCAACCGATTTCAAGATCCTGGAGCCGTCCCAATTCGCAAACACAATTGCAGAACTATTTGACCTGTTATCCCGACGTGTACCATCATACATGGTCCCTTCTCATCTCATGCCAATCTCTTGTCTTCCAATGACCCCACAGGCAAAGATTGACAAACGACTTCTACAGCGGCATTTTGCCAGTTCCGAAGAAACTATATTGAACCATGCTACAATCTCTAATGGTATCAACAAGGCGGGCGAGGGCGTTTTATCGACACAGTGGGAGAAGAGTGTCGCTGAAATCTTATCCCGAACGCTCGACATTTCTCCTGATCTGCTCAAACGGACCTCATCTTTCTTCAATCTTGGTTTAGACTCGGTATCAGCTATACGCTTTTGCAGTGAGCTAAGAAGGGCGGGGCTTGGCGACTTTTCTGTATCAGAAGTTCTCAAACATCCGTCGATTGCGGATCTGGCGTCTTTTAAGGAGTCACAACCATCGACGAAAACACCAGCCAAAGCACCATCGATTGACCCATCTCACTTGTTCACAACAGATCAAGCCCACTGTATTCGTTCCCGTGTACAGAAAAATGGACTCAAGGTGGTCAAAATACTTCCTTGCACGCCACTGCAAGAAGCAATGATTTCAAGCGGGCTCTCCTCATCGGACCAAGCATACTGCAACTTCATGATTTTTGATGTCAGAGGGGACAACCGCCAGCTCCAAAAGTGTTGGGAGGCCATGGTTCAGCGGCACGAAATCCTTCGAACCTCCTTCGTTGCAACAGAAGATCCGTCTTACTCGTTCGCACAGGTCATTCTAGAGGAACACGACGTGGTTTGGCATCAGCACAATATGGGGAGCACTCTTCAATCACACATCAGCAAGATTGTGTCGGATCTCATGGAAGCCAGCAAACCTCCTGTGTATTTTGCACAAGTTCAACAAGACGAGTCGACAAAACTGCTCTTTTGTTGCCATCATGCGCTCTATGATGGTACTGCAATCTCAACGCTCCTTGCAGAGATCCAAGAATTGTACCGTGGCCATCAGGTACCACCGCCCACTCGATACGAGGCCTACTTGAAGCACATGCTAGCTCAGGACTTAAGAGAGGCTGACAAGTACTGGTCCGCTCTCTTGGAAGGTTTTGAGCCTACGCCATTTCCCGCACTCACTGCGAAGAGGGTGCACACACACAGAGGCTTCATGACTTCATCAAGGCGTCTCACTGTACCACTCGAGGCCGTGCGAAAGGCATCCCGTGATGTTTCAGTGTCCACTTTATCGGTAGTACAGGCCGCTTGGGCAAAACTGCTTTACTTTTATACTCATGAAAGCGACATCTGTTTTGGCAATGTTGTTAGTGGTCGCAGCTTCCCAGGAGACGATCTTGACCGTCTAGTTGCACCTTGCTTCAACACCCTGCCGGTTCGTTCGAATTTCGACTTTCGCAAAAGCAACCGCTCCTTGGTGAACTTGATGCACGAACGAAACATCGAGTCACTATCTTACCAACTGACCCCACTCCGCCGGATACAGAAGACAGCCCTCAAGGAAGGTGGCCGTCTCTTTGATACTCTTTTGATTCTTCAGCAACCTAGTGCGCCTTTGGATAGCTCCATCTGGAAGCTTGAACAAGACTCAAGCGACATGGACATACCCATAGTATGCGAAATCATCCAGGACCAGATTGAGAATACTTTGAGACTGTCACTGCACTACAACAACTCGCTCCTGTCGGAGCCAGAAGCTTCCATCGTGATGGAGACATTTGATCACTCCTTATCTTCTCTCATCGAATCCCCCGATGCACCGTCCGTTGACACAAACATGTTTCCAACTAAGCTTCAGGCGATCTTCAACATAGACTTCACACGCCTCGACAGCGATTCCAGCTTTTTGCACTCTGGATTTGAGAATATAGCATTGCTGCATCCGGATCGCATTGCACTCGATTTCTGGCATAGCCCAGGAAAAAAGACGACATGGTCTTTCGAAAGACTCAATCGAGAAGCGAACAAGATCGCGCATGCACTCATGAGAGCTGGCGCAGAGCCTGAGGAAGTTGTACCTATCCATATAGCTAAGAGTCCACTATACTATGCGAGCATACTAGGAGTTCTTAAAGCTGGAGCCGCATTCGCGCCTGTTCATCCCGATCTACCTGAAGCGCGCAAGCAGTTTATGTTCGCAGAGTTGAAACCAAAGGTGGTGATCTGCGATGGCAATGCATTGCTTGCTGGGAACATTACTGGGGCAACCATTCTCAACGTTCAATCTATCTCCAATCAGTCTAGTTCTAACCCCGTCGTCGAGGGTTTGAAGACAGCCAACTTGGCTTATTGCTTGTTCACATCCGGCTCTACAGGCACTCCAAAAGCAGTCAGTGTAGAACACAGCGCTCCAATCCAGACCATTGAAAGCTCTAGAGCTCTCATCCCCTGGAATTCTTCGTCCCGGCTTCTCCAATACGCAGCAATCACTTTTGACATGTGTTACTATGACTGCTTTCTTGCTTGGACCTTTGGCTTTACTCTTTGTGCCGCGGAGCAGGGCGACTTACTTAACGACCTTCCAGGAGCCATCAACACTCTTGAAGCCGATCTGCTTGATCTTACGCCATCTGTTGCAGAGTCTCTGAAGAGAGCTAATGTCCCAAAAGTGAAATGGCTCTACTGCATAGGTGAAGCCATGTCGCCGTCTGTCGTGAAGGAGTGGCAAGGCGCATGCGTCAATTCATACGGACCAACCGAGGCTGCTTTTTGCACGACAATGATCCCTGTCTCTAGAGATGTAAGTACATCAGTCATCGGAAAGCCTTTCCCCACTACATCATTCGCGGTCTTCTCCGAGCAGGGTGAAACGCCGCTGCCAATTTTGAGTATTGGAGAACTTTACATCGGGGGAACTCAACTTGCGCGAGGCTACTGGGACAAATTCAACCTCACAAAGGAGCGTTTTGTGACGCGCTGCGGCCAAAGATTCTACAAGAGTGGCGATATGGTACGGATGTTAAGTGACGGCAATTTTGAGTTCATAGGACGCATGGATGATCAAGTAAAGATTCGCGGACTTCGAGTGGAGCTGGGCGAGATTAACAGTGTTCTTGCAGACCTCCATCCAGACTTAGCTTCTGTTACCACGCAGATCCTACGGAAAGACCAAGCAGCAAAAGAGCAGCTAGTATCATTCCTAGTAATGCGCCAACCGATCAAAGAGAGCGAGACCTCTGAGCTTCAACGGAAGCTCAAACAGCTAGCTAGTACCCGTCTACCTTCATACATGGTACCTCAGTTCTTCCTAATCGTTGACGAGATACCAAAGTCTATGGCTGGTAAGATTGACAAAAAAGCTTTGAGTACCATGTTTCAGCAGTATTCAGATGCTAGCACACAGCCCAATGGAGTCTCGCATGCTGCAGAGTATCATTGGTCCAAAGTCGAAAGCGAGGTTCGACAAGTCCTCGCACATATATCAAAAACCCCAGCGGACAATATTACGCCGACGACGACGATTTATCAACTCGGTCTTGACAGCATTAGCGCAGTTCAGATCGCTTCTATCCTTCGTGATCAAGGATACACAACCAAAGCGATGGATGTCTTGAAATACACCACATGTAGTGACCTTGCTCAGCATCTAAGCCAAACATCAACTTTGAAGACATCTTCAAACTCGCAGTTCGATTTCCAGGCCTTCGAGAGCAAGCACCGACTACAGATTTTGAAAGAGTACAGGCTTCAAGACAAGGACATTGTCGCTGTCCGCCCGTGTACTTCTCTTCAAAACGGGATGGTATCGCAATTCCTTGCGAAAGATGGAGGGGTTTACATGAACTACCTCCGGCTACAGCTGGAGCCAGATATTGATGTGAAGAAACTGAAGGCAGCTTGGAGCTCAATCATGGAACGCCATACCCTACTACGAACAGGATTCGCTCATGTCAAAGATCCGCTTACTTCTTTCGCCATGATTGAGTATACCCAAGAATCAGCCACCCTACCATGGAGTGCAACGCAAGACCGGGGTGACCTTCAGTCAGCCAACACATGGCTTGAGCAAGTGCGACACCAAGCACTCAATGATCTACACATGCCTCCTTGGGCATTGCGATTAATCCAAAGGGATGACCAGTCCTTCCTTGACTTGGCTATTTTTCACGCACTTTTTGATGCGCAGAGTCTGCATCACATCTTCAGTGATATCGCAGCCTCTTATAAGAGCCTAAGTTTGCCGCCTGTACTCCCTATGAATGAAGTTGTGAGCCACATCATCCACTCTAGCAAGGAAGACGACAAGAGTGGAGATACATTCTGGGCTGAGCTTGGCAAAACTGCGAATCCCTCACGTTTCCCTAACCTCGCACCTCTGAAATACGATCCAGAACCTCCCCTGGTATGTACTAGACGATCTACAAAGTCGCTTCTGGACCTGGAAAACGGTTGTCGTCAGGTTAATACCACAATGCCAGCCGTGGGTATGGCGAGTTGGTTATCACTGCTGTCTTCTTACACTGGAGAGAGCTCCGTAACGTGCGGGGTGGTCCTTTCTGGTCGAAATTCGGAGGCTACAGCACACGCCAATTTTCCATGCATCAACACTGTACCGTTGGCGTTTACGGTGACGGATGATATGACAAAGACACTGCAATCCATGACGGCTATGAACGCCGATATTCAGGAACACCAATTCAAACCACTCAAAGAAATACAAGGTTTGATGGGCTTTCCAAACGAAACGCTTTTCGATACGGTGTTCGCGTATCAGAAGCTAGCAAGTGACACAGATGCTTGCGACCTTTGGACCGTTGTTGACGAAAAGGCTACCATCGAGTACCCAGTCTCCATCGAACTGGAACCAAAGGAAGGACAGCTGGAGTACAGACTCACATACTTGCCCCATATCATCCCGAGGGAACAGGCTCCTTTGATTCTGTCACAGCTTGACCACTTGATGGAGAGTTTCATCTTTCACTCTGAGACTACCGGGACTGAGACGGTTTATTCTCAGCACCTGTACTCGATCACTCCGGCAAAGGAAGATGGGTTGCCATCGGATTCGAAACTACTACATGAGCTGGTAGAGAGGGTTGCCGAGAAATATCCTCAGCGCATTGCTTTTGAATTCGTGTTCAACGAGAGCAACGAAAAGCGGTCAGTGAGACGCTGGACATATGATGAACTGGATCACGAAGGTAATAGGATTGCACAATTGCTCAGAGTTCACCATGTCGAGCCAGGCAGCCTCGTAGGCGTGTGCTTCGACAAATGCCCGGAAGCCTCTTTCGCTATGCTAGGCATACTCAAAGCGGGATGTGCCTTTGTAGCCATCGATCCAGGAGCACCTGCTGCCCGTCAAACTTTCATCATTGATGACTCTGGAGCTCAGGCTATTCTGTCAATGTCGCCACAGTCCGCTCAGTTTAAGATAAACGCCAAGGTGCCGGTCTTGAATCTTGATGAGGTCGAATGGCGTTCGCTTCCGGGACAGAAATTGCTGCAGAATAGCAAAATCAACCCTCAGGACCGCAGCTACTGCTTGTACACTTCTGGCACAACTGGAACGCCTAAAGGCTGCGAGCTGACTCATGAAAACGCTGTCCAAGCGTTGCTCGCCTTCCAACGCCTTTTCGCTGGACACTGGAATGCAGAGTCGCGATGGCTCCAATTCGCATCTTTTCACTTTGATGTTTCAGTTCTTGAGCAATACTGGAGCTGGTCCGTTGGCATTTGCGTTGTATCTGCGCCGCGCGACCTCATCTTTGAAGATCTTGCAAGCTCCATCCGAGATCTCGACATTACTCACATTGATCTCACCCCCAGCCTTGCCCAGATCCTCCATCCAGACGACGTACCGAGCCTTTGCAAAGGAGTTTTCATCACCGGTGGTGAGAGTCTTAAGCAAGAGATTCTGGATGTCTGGGGGCCTAAAGGCGTCATCTACAATGGATACGGGCCAACTGAGGCGACGATAGGATGTACCATGTACCCACGCGTTCCCGCGAATGGGAAACCATCCAACATTGGTGCCCAGTTCGACAATGTGGGGTCTCTTGTGCTTCGTCCGGGTTCAGACATTCCGGTCCTACGGGGCGGTATTGGTGAACTGTGCGTCTCAGGCAAACTCGTTGGAAAAGGCTACCTCAATCGTCCAGAGTTGACTGCAGAACGCTTCCCATATCTCGACCGCTTTTCAGAGCGTGTATATCGCACGGGCGATGTTGTGAGAATCCTGCACGATAGCACATTCCAATTTTTGGGTCGTGCCGATGATCAGGTCAAATTGCGTGGCCAGCGCTTGGAGGTGGCCGAGATCAATTCTGTCATGAGGCAGTCAGATCGCGATATTTCGGACGTCGCAACTCTTGTATTGAAACACCCAAAGCAACAGAAAGAGCAACTCGTCGCTTTTCTTGTGTGCAGCAAGACTCTGAAGGCTCAACCAGAAGTCTTGCTTGGCGGGATCCAAGGAATAGCGAGCGCGAAGCAGGCCTGTAGCGACAAGCTTCCGCCTTACATGATACCTACGCACTTTGTTCCGCTCACTTCCATGCCGCTCAATGTCAATAACAAGGCAGATGGCAGGAAATTAAAGCAAATGTATGAAGCCCTTTCTGCCAGCGACCTGCAGAAGCTATCAGCCAACTCTGGCCCTCGAGACGAACCGTGGTCGAAACAAGAGAAGAAGCTCCGCGATATCATGCTGCAAGCTCTTGACGCGAACCAGGGGAGCATGACCAAAGACGCAAGCTTTTTCGAATTAGGCATGGACTCTATCTCTGTAACAGGTGTTACACGAACCTTGAAGAAAGCTGGTTTCACGGAAGTCACTGCCTCTATGATTATGCAATACCCGACAATCCGGAGGCTTGCCAAAACTCTCTCGGCTAACAGTACGTCCCATAGCAGTCATGGTTCTGTACTTGCAGCACAGCAATCTGTCAATGCGGTCAATCACCGTCATCGACGAAAAATCGCTCATTGCTTGTCCATCGAACCCTACATGGTTGAAGCTCTTGCACCGTGTACACCTCTACAGCAAGGCATGATTGCGAGGTCCATGAAAAGCGCCAAGGGCCTTTACTTCAATACTTTCCAGTTCAAACTGAGTATTGACGCCGACGAGCAGAAGCTAGAGCATGCATGGGAAAGGGTGTATAACTCAATCCAGATACTGCGCACTGTGTTTATAGACACTGAAGAAGGGTATTTGCAGGCTGTTCTTAAAGACATTCCTTTCGGAGGTATCATTCGAACGTCACCTGAAGATCAGAATCTCGTCGGTCACATGGCTCGGTTACGGCAGCATTGGCTCAGCCTCAACGATGGCGAGTTCAAACGTCCATTCCAGGTACATATCGTCACAACACAGAAACAGAAGTTGCTTATTGTGCAGATCTTCCATGGATTACACGATGGCAACAGCATTGGTCTCCTACTGGAAGCCGTCTGGGATTCCTACCATGGAATAGATCCGGTGTCAAACGCACCATCTTTCCATACTGCTCTTGTCCACGGTCCACTAAGAACGATCGACGGAGCGAGGGAGTTTTGGAAAGATCGCATATTTACCAGCACTAGGCCTCTCCCTGCGCTGCAGGATAATCCAGATCAAGGCGCTGTTGTCGTTACGCGTACAACATTTGCATCGTCGAGATTCGATCTTACCCGACGGCAACTCAACGTCACAGCGCAAGCTATCGTACAAGCTTGCTGGCTCAGCGTACTCCACATGCACGTCAAAGGAAATGCAACAACCGGCATAGTCGTTTCCGGACGCAGCATTGATCTTGAGGGCGCAGATCGTGTCGTAGGACCGATGTTCAATACCATTCCGCATCATCACCGCGCCCAACGCAGCGAGTCGTGGTCGTCGATAATCAAGAGGGTACACGAATTTAATGTCAGGGCTCACGCATTTCAGCACACCCCACTCAGAGACATCATGAAGTGGTGCAATAGGTCTCCCAGCAACCCACTCTTTGATAATCTTTTCGTGTACCAAGTTGCACAAAACAATGAAGAGTGGGCAAGGAACGATATCTGGGAAATCTTGGATGGCGAGGCCGTTGCTGATTATCCGCTGGCGTTCGAGGTCGATCATAGGAACGGCAACGAGTTGAAGCTGATGCTAGTTGCTCAAGGGCATGTCGCAAATGCCCAGATCGCGGCCGAGCTAGTAGATCTGTTTGAAGACGCACTGGAACAAGCTCTCAATGATCCATCGACTGTGCTCGAGCTGCCAATCGACTTGAATGGTGCAGCTGAACATGCTACCGCTGTTCAATCTATCTCCGCTCACGACAACCACGGCACATCGGACTTTGAGTGGACTGACAATGCCATCGCAATCAGAGAAGAGATTGCTAATTTGACTGCAAACGAGACTGGAAACATTAACGAAACGACATCTATCTTCGAACTTGGCCTTGACAGCATTGATGCAATCAAGCTATCGTCAAAGCTCAAGAAGCGAGGAATAGAGCTCTCAGTGAGTGGTATTATGCGCGGTTTGACCATTGACAAGATGGTTCGGAATGTATCGACAAAAAACAGCAAGGCAGGAGAATCTTCGCCGCAATTCGACTTCAATGTTTACAAGCAGAGACTTTTAAGAAGTCTAGGGGACCAAGTAGTCAACACCAACGGCATCGAGGAAGTACTTCCCCTGACGCCATTACAAGAGGCTATGGTCGCTGAGATGGTTGCATCCGAGTACACGAGATACTACAACCACGACGTGTTGAAGATTGATCCAAGGACAGACATCAGCAAGCTAGAAGAGGCTTGGACAGTTGTTGTTGCAGCCTCGCCAATTCTACGCACTGGCTTCATGGAGGTGGACGACCCAGACGTTGATCTCTCTTTTGCGCAGGTCATTCAAAGTCGACCACACAAGTTTTGCTCGCACATCAGTTCTAGTAGCGCGCCTGACTTTACTTCCATCTTTGAAGGCCTTCGAAACGATGCAGCCCATGGATCGCTTTCGACACCGCCCTTTCATATTACGTTCATCGACACACCCAGTCAATGCTATCTGATGTTATCAATTGCGCACGCCTTGTATGATGGATGGTCACTTGGTTTGCTACACTCTGACGTGCACCGAGCTTACGGAGATGCCTTTGAAACTCGACCTTCCTACGAGCCGGCACTAGCAGAGATCGTAAGAGCTTCGGGATCCGATGCTGCAGGCTTCTGGCAAGACTATCTCTCCGGCGCTAACGCAAGTGTTTTCCCGCGTCGAATATATGGGCAAGACGAGACGAGCAGTGTCATTCATCGCCGTCAGGAAGAAAGTGAAGTGGCACTGGATGATATTCAAACCTTTGCAAAAAAGAACAATGTATCGCTACAAACTGTTGGACAGACAGTTTTTGCTCTGGTCACTGCATCCTTCACCCGCTCTCTAGATGTTACTTTTGGCTCTGTGCTTTCCGGGCGCGACAATGAAGAAACGTCTCACCTCATGTTTCCGACCATGAACACAGTGGCGATACGGACTATTCTCCATGGAACGAGCGTGGATATGCTACATTATGTGCAAGAAAACTTTGCAAATATCAAGCAATGGCAGCACTATCCGCTTCGAAAGGCGTTATCGCAGGCGAGTGTTGATGGCAAGTTGTTTGACAGCCTGTTCATTTACCAGAAGAGCTTGGAGCAAGAGCAAGATGAGTGCGAGAGGCTGTACACCAGTGTTGAGGGTTACAACGATGTCGAGTATCCGGTGTGTGTCGAGATGGAGGTAGTAAAAGGAACTTTGGTATGGCGTTGTGCTGTGAAAGAGGAGGTTTTTGATGCAGAAGAAACAAAGCAGTTGCTGAAGCGGATGGACGGTGTGCTGCGACATTTGATGAACCAACCCGAAGCACCGATCATTGAGATCACCACGGAAGGCACATCGATATGCGGCCTGTCAGCTTTTGAAGAAGTTGAGACTCGGGCTACAAGCAGTGCTATAGAACCTGATAGGGACGACAGGAAAGATACGCCGACTACAGCGACGGCTGGCAAGATCCGCGAGGTGCTGGCTGCAGTTTCCAAAACACCCGAGGAGGGTATAAACAACGATATGACTATATTCCACATGGGACTGGACTCTATCAGCGCGATCAAGGTGTCATCCCTCCTCCGGAAACAAGGCATTATCCTTAGCGTTGGTGAGATGCTGCAAGCCGGCTCAGTGGAGAAGATGGCAAAGCTTGTGGATGCCCGTACTGCCGAACCATTCAAGGGCGACAAGGACAGTCGACACAATATCGATGAAGCAATGAAAGATGTGGATAAAGTGGAAGTTCTCCGGCGAGTTGGAATTGATAGCAGCAATGTTGCCCAGATTCTGCCAGTCACTGGTAGTCAGCTTTATATGCTGTCCATGTGGCTCAACACCCAAGGCACCAACTTCTATCCTGACTTTACCTACCAGTTGGATGGAGACGTGACATTTGACAACCTTCAAAATGCATGGCAAGCTTTGGCAGCTGGGAATTCCATCTTGAGGACATGCTTCGCGTCTGCTGGCGAGCACCGGGTATCCTACATTCAGATTGTACTAAGAGACGTGGATATGGCAATCATGGACGTTACTGGGTGCGGAGAGGATGAGGTTCAGAACCATATACGACGATCGGCATCCCGCCAGCCATGGGCGAAGCTGTTTGTCGCACAGCATTCCGGCGGCTGGACTTTGAGACTCAAAATACATCACGCACTCTACGATGGCGTCAGCTTGCCGTTGCTCATGCAGCAACTACAAGACCTCTGCAATGGCGCCGCATCTCTCCCACCCCGAAACGACATCCTATCCACACTCCTAGCCACCGCCTACTCCCCATCCACATGCCAGCAGCGCCGCCATTTCTGGGAATCCTATCTCGGCAGCCCTACCATCACAAGACCCAAATACCCGCAGCCCTCGAACCCGCCCAGCGCGCGTATAGAAATCTTCCGACAGGGACTCACTCCCACGCTCGGCCTCGACACCACCGCCCGCCATCACGGCACATCAGCCCACGCCCTCTTCCTTGCCGCCTACGCCAAACTCGCTGCTCAAGCATCTTCCGCAGACAATCTTATCCTAGGCATCTACCTCGCCAACCGCGCCCTCGCAATCCCAGACATCGCGTCCGCACCCACGCCTATACTCAGCCTCCTCCCGCTCCGCATCGCTCGCCCGCGCCACCACAGCACCGTCGATGTAGCGACGACGATCCAGCGCGACATCCAGGCCCTCAGCGCGCTGGAAATCACCGGATCGAGTCTGGTGGAGATTGAGCGCTGGACGGGCGTGAAAGTCGATGTTTTTGTCAATTTCTTAGTCGACGTGCCGGACACGACGCCTTCTTCTTCGTCATCTTCGTCTTCATCGGGTCATCGTGACCGAGATGCCACCGTGCCAGCCACGACTATACTACCAGTGTTCCAGCAGGGCCAAGGGTCGAGTAGCCGTGTGACATGTCTTAATCGCGAGGAAAGCGTCCCGCAGGACTTGATCAATGAGAAGGTGAATCGAGTGTTTTTGGTATGTTTCTTACTCTCTCTCTCTCTCTCTCTTCGCCGGATTTTTTTTACATTTCTTTCGGACTAACGTGGAATACAGCATGCGATTGATATCGAGGCGACGTTGCGGAATGGCGTGTTAGATGTGGGTGTTTTTGCGCCGGTGGAGATGCTGAGTTTGGACGAGGGAGAGGCGTTGGTTGAGGGGTTGAAGAAGGAGATTGAGGACTTGTGAGCAGGGTTTTTTGAGGGACATTTTCTTCTCATGGTTTTCTCTTCAAGGCTGTCAAGAGGTAGGCGTTTGGATGGCGTACGGATAAATTTTATTTTTGTTTCTTTAGTAAGGTTATAATGCAGTTACTTATTCATTTTATCACACCAATTCACTGCAGCTTAGACTATCACAGTCAGACATTTGTGAAGTTTCGAACGATATTAAATATATATTTCTTTATACCTAGACAAGGAAAACGCCTCGCTATTGTCATCGTCGTCATTAAGGATACAAACTAGGTATACACGAGTGTATCTCGTTATTACAAAAAATTAATCTCTGTGATGAAACCAGGTCAGTGGCATCAATACCACTGGCCCTCCTGAAAAACACTTCCTCCCTCTTCAGTCGCAACTCAGACTGCAAATACTACAACCACCTCTAAACCATGTGCTCTCCCCCTGCGCCATGTCCCACAGGCTTCCTATTCACATGGGCACTGGCAGGTCCCTCAGTCTGTGGCATCATGGAGCCCCTGGGCCCATCAGCAGCATCAAACGGTGCACCACCCCAGCTTCCTCCTTCATGCGTGCCCCAACCGGCCTTGCGCGTGAAGACGACATCGTGGAAGCCGTCAAAGGAGCTGGGACCAGCACCGTAGACAAAGGGGACGTGGCGTAGGAGAGGGATGTGGTTGAAGCGAAAGTCCCAGATGGAGGCGTAAGTCATGCGGTAGGCACTGAATGCCATCATGGTACCGATTATAGCACCGGCAAGGACGTCGTACTGTAAATGGTTGTTAGTTTCGTATGGTGGTGACAGAAGAGAACAAAGGAGCTTACCCAGTTGTGGTATTCGTCAATGGTAAGTGCACCACCAATGAGACAGGCGCCGAGAATGGGGGCGTACAAGGCAATGATTTTCCACATTGCGGGATGGTAGTTTGAAAACACCTTGAGCTTTGCGTTGAGGTACAGGTACAGGAAGACGAAGCCGGCAAAGGCAGCAGTCGTATGACCTGACGGCATGGACTCAAGACTGTCGTTGATCTCGTTGCGGTCACCGGTGCAGATACTCCTGTCGAACATGATTTGACGGTAGCCATTGGCAACGTTGCCATTGACACTGCCTGCTTCGACGCCGTTGTTTGCACCACCAACGCTGGCGAGGAGACTAGCGGGAATGACGGGCTTGCAGACAGCGAGGAAGTGAGGGCGGAGACCGCCAATGAGCCATTTGATGAAGACTTGGAATACCGCTGCGGAGATGAGAGCGTACAGCAGGCCAATGGTAGCGTTGTTGACGTCCCAGAAGCTGCGGGCGCGGATCTGGACGATCAGGAAGACAGCAAAGGGAATGAAAAAGGCCATGAGAGCGGCAGCCCAAATGGGGACAATTTCGTTGCGCAGGGGGTAGGCGAACTCTGGGTAGACAATCTCGCCATCCTGGAAGACGACTGGAGCATGTTAGAGAGTGACGGTTTGCATACTGCGAAAGCAGACGTACTGGGAAAGCTACGGCTAGGCGCTGGATCAGCCATGTACACGCCGAGACCGACAGCACCCATTGCGGCCATGGTGACGATGTCGAGCCAAGTAGCCTTGAGCCATTGTCCAAAGCTGGGTCTGGTGTTGTACGACGACGGGAGTGATTTGGAGTGGCGCCTTGGCCTCTTCTCCCTGTGGGTGCCAGTTGCGGCAGCAGTGTCTGCGGTGACGGGCGTCGTGTTGCGCTTGTTGAACAAACCCATGGTGATGGTGTTGACTGTGGTTGTCGGGCGAGGCAAGGATACCGAGTAGTGAAGGACGTATCGGCACTCCAACAGCTCAATGGAGCCGGTAAGTAGAAAGAAGGAAGGGGAGAATGGGGCGAGTGTTGCTGAACAGGAGCATGGCAAACACACGTCTGTTGATGGCTTATATTACTGCAACCCCTCTCACCGTTTGAAGCTGCAACTAGAATCGTCATTCGACATCATCCCTGTCGCACAGACGATCCCATCATGTCGGGTCGAACCAGAAACCTGCTTTGCAACAAAGTTTTGGTGTCTGGGCGGTTCAGCAGTATGCACGGTGGACAAAGTCGTGGTCAATGTGGTCGATCTTAGCCTCAGCGAGCGCCTTTGACAAGAAACATGGAAAGTTGGCAAAAGCTTGTTGTGAAGGCAGAAGCTTGGCACAGCAGGCTGTGGCTTCTGTGTGGCTGGTACGGCGCACGATGACGCTATGTGTGGCTCCCGCGTGCCGTTTAGCCACGAGTGTGAGAATACCGTGACGTCAAACGGTTTCAGTTGGCGGTGCAAATCACGTGTGCGATTTGGTCATTCCAACGCACTGTTGTCGGCGGTGCAAATAACTCATGTTCAACCAAGAGATGCTACATTGAAGAAACGATGCGAGAAAGTCAAGTGTCAGTGTTGTTGCACACACAATCACCAACCAATTCAAGCCAGGCAATACACTTGCATTGCAAACCACACTAGAATACAACAAGACCAAACATCTAGTCTAAAACAAAATAATAAAAGAACGCAATTGTTCAATGGGTATCATCTTCTCTCGCCTCTACTCCCTCCCCCCCTCACAAGCACACCCTACGAGTGAATATGCACCTCGGTGCTGCCACTGCGATGCCACGTCGCGAGCAGAACCCCGCACCGTCCACACTTGTGCTTCACATCCTTTGTCGAGCTCATGACATAAGGGATGCATCCCAGACAGCACAAGCAGCACAGCCCAAACGCCCACACGTGCGTCGTGTTGCCCGTCTCAAACGACGTGTTGGTGAGGGCGCGCTGGCCGCAGGCAGGGCAGTCGGCAGGAGCAGGGCCTCGCTGGAGGTTGGCAATAGGCGTTGCGTTCTGGTACTGTGTTCCGGGCATCTGCTGTGGCGGCATGCCTGGTGCGCCTGTGGTTTGGTGGTCAGGCTGCACATATGTGGCTTGGTGGTCAGGCTGCACGTGTGTGGCTTGTGGCGGTGGCTGCTGCATGTATTGCTGCGCGTGGCCGTCGGCGGCGTACATGGGCGGTTGAGGCTGGCCGGTAGGCTCTGGCGAGTGGGGGTAGCCTTGCATGGGGACTGTACGACCGTTAGCTACTGTAGAGAGGATGTGCTATGTTGTTGTTGTTGTTGTTGTTGTTGTTGTTGTTGTTGTTGTTGTTGTTGTTGTTGT
>JPSZ01000024.1:117322-170386 GCA_002161795.1 Curvularia sp. IFB-Z10 | reverse complement strand
GGGTTAAGGTAGCCAATTAGCGATCACTGGATAATGCCCCCGCCGATCGCGGGATAATGCCCCCTAACGCTAGCGTTTAGCCAATCAGCGTCAAGGACGGTTACGGGATAATGCTCCCGGGGGCCATTATCCACCCTTAACATATGGTTAGGAAGTATACACTTAGAAGATCTAGTAGATCTAGCACTATAACCTAATATTAAGTAAGGACTATATACGCAACTATTATAGCAAAGGTCCTATCTATAGTAAGGCTATTATAGCGTTAATTAAGCTAGTATACCTAAAGCTAATAAAAAAGTACTATAAAGTCTTTTACGCGCGCCTTAAGTAGGCTATACACTAGCACTCTATAGTATAGGGCCTAGGCTAGAGCAGTCTACTCTTAATTACGCACGAAAAAATTCTAAATAGTTAGATTAAGCGCACTCTTTATATAGAAGAGCTATATATCTTTATTAACTTAGTAAAATAAGAGTAACCTAAGCTTATAGACGCAAGTAAGGCGCTTAAAAGCTAGCTAGGGCTAGATAGGATTACTAGTAGGCCTATTAGTTAAAAATAGGCCTTAAGTATTAAGTCTAATAGTCTATTAATTAGCTATAAGATAGAGGAGATTCTAGATAGCGAGAATAATAACGATAGCAAGCGTAGTAGGACGCTGTAGTTACTAGTAACGCTAGAGAGTACTGCACCTACTACACTATTGCGCTAGATATTATTACTTAAGCTATTCTACCTAGTTAGTTAAGTAGAGGGTAATAGGCTAATATATACTAATATTTATACTTATAATTTATTTATAAATATTACTATTTACGTATAAGAGCTATAATTTATATAAGTAAGCTATAACTTATATATAAAGGCTATAATTTATAAGCGCGTATTATAACTTATATAGACGTTAAATTTTAGAGGTGCACTTTAAGTATTAAGGTAGCACGTGCTTAGGGTTAGCTGCACTTAGAGTTGCGCGGGGTTAGCTGCACTTAGGGTTAGCTATTCTTAGGGTTTGCTATACTTAGGGTTAACAGCCTCTGCTGCTCTAAACTCTAAGCGCGTTTTAAGCGAGAAAGAGGAATATTACTAGTAAAACTATATATACTTATAATTTACCTAAACTTATATAAATCGCTCTAAAATTTAAATATAAAATTAGTGTATATACCTTACATATCTACTATAAGTTATATAGATTATTAGGTATAGGAAGAGTAAATGTTTACACTCTAAAGTTTTAAACGTTTACACTTAATAGTCTGTGCCTAGCTTCTGCTATTTAGTGCAAATTTAAACGTTTGGACTCTAGGCGTTCGTGTAATAGAGTGAGGGAATTCTTCAGCTATATGGAAATCCCTCTCCACCAAGGAATTCGACTTTCTAAACTCGAAAGCACGTATAAGGAGTTCAAACACAAAAAGGAGTCTGTAAATCTTTGTACCGTTAAAATTAATAATTCGCTCAAACTAATATGCTATATGGTTTTTCGCTATAATGTTGACTCTTTCCTCGTCACGAAGCCGCTGCGATAGAAATTTTCCGAGGATCTGGCTGTTATACGCGCAAAGTGCTGCTATAGTCCTTTTTACTAAAGGCTTATTTTCACATTCGCTATCCCTATACGGCGATGTGTTTAGACGGTTTCTCTAAAAACGTTGAACTTCCTCGTGCTCTGTCTCATGCAGCCTCATTATTGCTTTAATGTCTCTATATATAGAATTAGTCTGGGAGTATATAGTGTAATCTCTAGAGCTAGCTGTGAACCGTGGAAGCGTCAGGCCTTAGAGCTAGTTGAAGATTCGTTGAGCCTTTTCAGAATCATCCTATCGATCACAATATTCTAGTTCGTGATCTGGTTCTGGTTTCCTACTCTTCACATAGCACAGCTGATAACTAATATTCTTCTATTGCTGGAATGTTTCATATAGAGCCTGTAGCCGGCGACGTGAATTCTATATGTGGTCAAAGTCTATTTCACCGCTATTAACATGTGCCGAGATTAATTTTCTTTCCTTAATGATACTGTTACGCTCAAATGGACTTGGGCGCCCAAAGATAGGCAAGGACCCTAGCTAGAGGTTCTTGGGAGCACTGTTATAAAAGGTAGATTTAATAGCTATTACCTATGGACCGTTGCCTACTCTGCGACTTTTATGCGTAAGTGTAATATGGCTGTCCCCTACGAGTGGGCATTCTATATTACCTTGAGTGATAGAAGCAGTACGGCGCCGTTTCGAAGTCCCTTGGTTAATAGATAACGGTAATGCTCTCTTCTAAGCTTTTGTTGTCTTAGGACGGGTGTTGTCAGTTGTAGGTTGTAGCTGTAAGAACTTATGCCACTCGTTTGACGCCTATTCGTAAACTCGCAGTAGCGCAGGTTAAAGCGAGTCTAGAAATGCGCTATCTATGCTGTATGTTGTGTCTCTTTGTAATGGTCGATGCCCACTTTGCTATGCAAACACTATATTGATATCGGCTTCTGTGCTCCGATTGTTATGCTGATTAAAAGGTTTCGAGATTTGTCGAACGTGTTTCTTTGTAATAGCGATCGATACCTACCGATATATCTTGATACTTAGTGGGTGACCTAGCGTAAGCGTAGTTTGGCGCATGAGTATTTTCGTGAGTGAGCTTGTCTTTAATGGTTTGCTTGGGGAACTTGGCGAAGAAAAGAGTAAGGTGCTGTCTATATCTATCTCTAGACAAGCTTGATAGAGCATGCATGTAAAGGGCTGTATGAATATAAGGTAATAGTATATAAGTCTGCCCGCCTCTTCTGGAAGAAATCTAACGACGATAAATTCGTGGTTGGTTGCCCGGCGGGATTTACCGTGCCTAAAGATCAGAGCCATCTTACGCAAGTACACACATATACCACGAGAGGTGGAAGGACTATTGCAGTGCTTAAGAGCCGACAGCTTAGTAACTTGTGGGGCTTGCTCCCCTACGAGATAGGCTAATAATATCACCAACTCAGTCATTTCGGAGTATTGGTCCAAGTACTGACGAACGGCTTGGCGATTCTAGTTGTTGTCTGTTATTAAGCCGCTAATAGTGTCAAGAGAAGCCCTGCGAGATAAGTC
Source organism: Curvularia sp. IFB-Z10 (assembly GCA_002161795.1). NCBI lineage: Eukaryota > Fungi > Ascomycota > Dothideomycetes > Pleosporales > Pleosporaceae > Curvularia > Curvularia sp. IFB-Z10. The sequence continues at coordinate 167,300 of JPSZ01000024.1, read as the reverse complement.
TAGGTACGACTCCGCAAGACCGTTTGCCGTATTAGTTATGAATGAATAGCTGGCAGTAGTACAAGCGAGATTATCGTGTATGTAACTTAAATCGAATAGCGGACTCTAGCTATATATTAGTTATTTGCACAAAAGCGACGCGGCTAGCAGGGTATCGTGGCTAATCCGCCAGAATTGTGCTATAGACAGCTATGCGTCGTCCTAGGAAACGACCTGCCCATCCTCGCTCTAGGTCACACGAAACGACGGACCGTTAGAATGACTAATAACACGCCTATAATCGCGTAGGCTAAGAAGCTTGTTTATTGGTGCTGGCGATCCTAGGTACAAAGTCTTTTTGCGAACCTCGTTAAGGAGATTAGTCTGCCCGTGTCGTGGCCTAGCTGTCCACCCTAAGCGGACATGAGCGAATCGAGGAAGAGTAGCTTTAAGAATGATCATTCTTATATAGTATATCATGGCTGACAACTTTGATATATAGCTTTTCGCGCGTTCAAAAGTGGATCTATCGTGGCTAATCCCTAGAACGCCGCTGGCATAGATTAGTAAGGTAGAAGATGGCTTCCCGTCTTTATATTCCTTGGTTGATAGGAACTTTATAAAGCAGAAAATCACATCTTCTAGTATATTAGTCTACTCTGCGTTTGTTATATCTTCTTGAGCTTCAGGATTGCCTTCGTTATTAGAATTAACTGGGATGGAGGCTGTGTCTTCGACTGCAGGTTGCTTTGTGCGCCTTGAATAAAGAAGGCGCCCTTCGCCTTTCTAATTTGAACCTACGCATTCTAACGGAGTCTGAACGGCTCTTTCTATATTATCCCCGTCTAACTCTTCAACACTCTTATCTGTGATGGTTGATGCAATCTCGTTAAAGTCATCGTCCGACAACTATCTAAGGTCGCCTGGAGTAGCGGGCTCTAACTCGGGTAGATAGAGTTGCGACTCTTTCCTTTGGGCTTTGGGCATCCTTACCCATATCTTATCATGCTATAGCTGCTTTAGTGCCTGATCTTGTGTATCTGTCAAAGATCTCCGTAGGAGGTTTTGTCTTACAGGCTCGCCTAATCTCTAGAAGCGCACGCAAAAGCACACGGCCTTCTTGAAGAGCCTTCTGTATCCTTGAGTAGTTGTCTTGCGACTGACTAGCTTAAAAGGCGCTTTATAGGTACGGTCTGGGTACGAGCTGCGGAGTAAACAGCGAATGGAGACGTTAGTGTGGCGAACAGTGTCTTTACAGCGATTAAAGACGCGATCTAGAGTAGTGACTATATGGCGAAGTTTAAACTTATCTTCTTTGCTACTAAATATGGCCGTGCCGTCATGGATTCTAATTTCTAGGTTCTCCCTGGTACTACATAGGATCTGGGCAAGCTGCACAAGAAGTTTCCGATCGGCGCCAACAAAGGTCTCGGCCCACTGAGTGCGCCGCATCCAGTTTGTGTTGAGGGCTATGTTAGGACTGCTAGTATTGATGCTTAATCCTTTTAACTGACCCCTAATGCGTACGAGCTCGTCACGATGTAGCTGTTCGAGGCGCTGTATATATAGCATAGATTGCTATAGCAGGCTATTATTAAAAGAGCTGCTAGTCGGCACTAAGCGATCCTCTTCTGTTACGATCTAGTATCCGTTCGCTCTATTTCGGTCCCAGCTTTAGAGCATAAGGCTATTAACTACATACTCGCTACGCTATACCGCTGTCTTCCGCTTTATACTATGTTCCTTCGAGAGGTGGCGGCTCAGAACTTTAGTGCTTATTGTTTTAAGTTCGCAATGCTTGCACTTAACCCCAAGATGCTTAGAGAGATGAGGGTGAGAGAGAGAATAATCTAGTCGCAGCCTTAGCTCCTTTGGCCCTAGAATAGTATATAGTCTTAGCTGTTAGGACGCCTCTTTTGCCAAAGACTTTAGGAGTTTATATTTCTCTACTATATAGTCTGCTAAAGAATTAATCCTATTTAGAGTAAATTGGCATATATAATAGATAATAGTAGGCTTCGGCTCATTTATATAGAGGTTTAGCCGCTCAAGGAGATCTCTTACGGATGGCGCAGGGAAGGTTGAGTGATTAGTTATTATAGCTTGGTGTGGAGGCAGATATATAGATAGTATAATCTTTAGCGACAAGTAGTTTGGGATAATATATCCGCTGTTAAACTATGCGGTTGTTTATCTGTATTGAGGATATCAATGCGTGAGATTACCTCAGGGAGTAGCCTAAGCGGTGTTAGATTTCCTAATAGGGTTTAGCTTTAGAATAGGAGGGTGTTCTAAAACCGATAGTTACCTCGAGAGAGTAATAGCCAGGAATGGGAGCTTACTGGAAGAGGGCAACAGTTGCCTTCCTTTGAAAGCCGCCTTCCCTTGGCTATCTAATATTAACATCAATAGCAAGTTAAAATATATTTCTATTCTATATACATCTTACACTTATATATATTATTCTAGGTTTTATTGTAGATGTCTATAGTTATAGTGCTTTCCTAAGAACTATACGTAGTAGACGTAACTCTAACTTAGGGTTAAGTTGGGGTTAAGTTGGGGTTAAGCCCGCAGCGCAACCCTAAGCGCAACCCTAGGCGTAACCCTAAGTTAGTATGGGCCACAGCTACGAACACCAACCCTCTAGCATACGCTATTAAATAACTTGCGCCATCTATATCGCAGTATAGCAAGAAGCAGCTTGTTCGATGCGTATGACTTTCTTGCATTAGTGACACAAGTTGCACGAGTTTCTAGCATGATTCTGGTTCTTATTCAACGCTCCTAGAATTCTGCAGAACCCTAACGCTAAGCCTAACAGAGTTTAGTTTTGGAATGGGGGGGCATTCCAGAACGGAATACCTGAGTAAGAACTAGCATCAGCAAACTCGCCAAGAAATCGGGAACTTGGGTCGATTTTGACCCTAGTTCCGTCGAGGATTGAGGATAGGGCAGCGAATAGCCGATCTAGCGCAGTTGACTGCGCATCAGTGACGACATAGTAAAGGAAAGAAGCCTGCCGCAGCAGCACTACGCGGGAAACAAAACAGAGCAGCTGTATCCAGACTTTCTTGTATCGCTTGTATGTCCCTTCCTATAGCTTAACTAGAAGTGGCCGATAGTACTACCGACCACGAATAAAACTATTTACTCGATGCTAGTCGAACACGCTTGCCTCATTAGCGAGGATGGCAGTGCGAGCTTTATCAATAAGCCTATTAAAGGCATCGATAAGCGCAAGTAATTGGCGGTTACTATTTTCAATAGCTGCATGCGTTGGGAGGCGAATAAGCTGCGCAACGTCCTATAGGCGGTGGCCGTAGAGATATTGATGCCATCGGGTCACCTTAAGCCACGGTTCAAGGCTCAGAGGATACGTCCCTAAAGGCTCTATACTAAATCCAGTTACTAGAGTGTCTCTAGCCTCTTCCTACTCTATAGCTATAAGCTGTCTCTCTATTCGATCCTAACAGTCTTCTTCTCTACCCAGAGTTGTATTAATCGTAGGTACGCTATTCGCGAGTTCAGCCCTAGGCGTATCTAGGACTTAAAATATAACTTAATGCGTCCTCTGCGTAAAGAATACCTAGCAGCTTACTTTTGCAAAATATACCATCTTATTAGTTGTAGGTCTTCCTACTCTTCTAGGTTTGCGTTAGCTTCTAGAATTGACCTAGCTATACTTATTCCCACAATATCTTTATATATTTTTGAGAGTATAGTAAACACGACAATACGGCAGACCAGTCCAAGAGTCTTGCATAGGATAGAGGAAGCCAGTACAGAGAGGAAGCTGGGGAATACGAGGAATCGGAGTTGTTAGAATGCGCAGAGAGGTCTGCCAATCGTGATCAGTCTATAGTAGTGGACGCGTTTCGAACTTAGTTCGAAGCTCTTATAGAAGGGCTCAGCAGGTCGCGCTACTAAGGTTATGGTATTCGTGTAGATGGGTTTGAAAATGGCAAGGTAGAACGCAAGTGCGATGCAATTAATATACAATAAGCTTATATTTAGGTAAGTATTCAACTAAAGAGTTAAGTAGATTAGTATAGGTAGAATCTATGGAAAAAGAATATGTGTATACTAAGTTGGGGGAAAGTGTACGGAAGAAGAGAGTATAGGAGAGCGAACGCGTTACGCGTACGCGTGTAGCTGCGCACGTGCATGTAAGATAAAGCAAAGAGGTTAGAGTAAAAATATGATACGGCAGATCTGTCAGCAAGGCTGAGAGAAGAACGGAAGAGACAAGAGAGGACAACAGTTGCCCTTCTTCAAAACTCTCTCTTTGGCCGCCTACAGCAAGATAGTAGTATTTCAACCTAAGAAATAGGTTGTGATAAGAGAGATATTAGGGGGGCGCATGGAAAGGTTTACTAAGTACCCCCAACTGGCGCCCCTAGATTGTCGTCTAGTGCTTATCTACTATGGTGGTATTCTTTCATGTTAGTTATAGCAGTTTACCAAGAACCGCTCGCGCCTGGCGTAACCCTAACTTAGGGTTGACTTAGGGTAAAGCCCTAAGCGTAGTCCTAAGCGCAACTGGCAGCGCAACCCTAAGTTAGCACGGGCCATACCCACGAACACTAACTCTCTCCCTTATTTTATCTAATAGCTCACGCTACATAGGTCGCATGATAATAAAATGTAGTGTATTAAACGCGCACGAGCTTCCTACATCTAACATGAAAGTTGCATCTATTTTGAACATTATTTACACGGTATTTGCTACTGCGAACTGGTGGGTAGATGGACAGGGGTAAAACGCGCTATCCGACCATAATTCCGTTTGGACCATAATTCCGTCTGGCATATTGTGTAGGTACTAGACTAACACTTTAGAAATCCACCAGTTTTAGCCGCTCCTGTGTGGGTTATCATTCCACAATAATAAACAATAGGGTTTCCGTCAGCGGAAACTTGAGATGCATCCCAGTAGTATATGACCCTCTCGTTCCCAGCTTTATCGTTGTTAGGGCCACCATTGTAGGGGCCATTATGGACAACTGGGAACTCTTGTCGATTCTCACCCATCTTTGGAGGGCACTCAGCAGGAAACTCTAGCTTCACTCCCTTAGACTCATTGAAAGGGTAGGAATGTGGATATTTGCCCCCTAGATACCAAGTCAGAAATCTTTGCTTTTTGTAGTTTACGTGCGACTAGTAGTAACATGCGAGATACAGGCTAAATGTGCTATAATATCTAGTGCCAGAACTTACTTCCACGCTGCTCACTGATTTTCTGGAGGTTGACGCCTCGTTGTACTGCGAGGTAGATATCCTTCCCCGTATATTTTTCATTGCCGCACTGGTATTCAGTGTTGAAATCTGGACCCAAGTTCAACTGTATTTATACTGTCAGTGGGCTCACTACAGCAGAATATGTGTTCTTGGTAGTTTCCTACATCAATTGGAGAGTTTGAAGGCTCAGCTCGAACTTGTAGAGGTTTTGGAAATGCTTTGGCTACACCAAGGAGGAAGAAAATGGATGCTGGGACGATAAATCTCATAATGTCTGAATAGATGTGTTATGAAAGAGGAGTAGAGAGGTTGGTGAATAAGAATGTAAAGCAGCACAAGAGTAGGTAACAGACCAAGGACCTGTGGAAGTATCTTGGAGTGTGGAGTTGTTTGGAACTTGTAATGATTCTTACTTTTGCATGATCCCAGGCCTTTATATGTCAATTTAATACTACGTCATTTATATATAAGTTGTCTTGGAGTGTCTCTTGCAGCACCTGCAGCCTACTAGGTGGGGTTGTAAAGTCTCTAATGCAACTAATGACACATCAAGATGCTTGAAGTACTCACATCATACTCCACCAGGCGCCAAATCGTTTCATTATACAATACCCGTGCCACTGTTTGTACATCACCCGTCTACTTGGGTGTTAGTCGCAAAGAGGCATTAGAAGGGCAAAATCGCTCGCTGAGTCTTAGCGCAGCTGCTTTGTGAGACTACGGCCTTGGTAGTGCTATTGAGTATTTCTAGAAAAATTATGACTGGTCCAAAGCCTATTGCTCTGGGTATAATTGGGTCTGTCTAACGCATAGTGGGCGGTTACAATACGAGGAGCGGCACGGGTTAGCGTAGTGGAGTTTGCGAAGAGCTATTATAGTATTGCATGCACGTAGTCACACATTATGCGTGATACTGGCCCCATACGGAAGGATTTGACCCATTTTCGTGATCAACTTGGGTGATGGCTCCCTTCTGTGTCTTATTCTTCGTAAGTGTGATCTCAATATACCATTAGGTAGAAACAACATCGTCCGCCTGACCCCCCCACCTACTAACAGATGATTGGTCTTATGTCACAATATTCTTGCTAGATCCTCGCACGAACCTTGGTGCCTTTGGGTCGAGCTTTCTCTCTTCCACCTCCTTCATCTAGTCTACCTCCCCTCGGCTATCACCAATAGCCTTATAATCTGCTCATCAGGCTAATACAGCTTGATTTGACCTCTGTTCACTATCCCAATATCTTACAGGAGGATGTAGAGAAGCACTCCTAGGACCAACTAACTGTCTGGATTATTCTTGGAGAGCCACCGAATGTATGGTTTTGATAGCAAGGATATGTGCCGTGTTCCTGCTTGGCTGCATGAATCCGCATGTGGCACGTAAGACTTCCACTACATATCACACTTAGCTCGGTATAGACTTAATTGTGGGTCTTGTTAGAGAACTTTAATTTTTAGCCTCAGTATCTTTCATCCATCTCTCTGAGTTATCACAAACTACGTTCGCCGCGAACTTCCATAACTCGCCTTTCTATTCTATCAAGTTCAATTCTTTGCTTTTCTATGTGCATCTCGAGGCTGTTTGGTGGTGGAGTGAAACATATTTAGCGCTAAATTGCATGCGGAAGGTAAGACCGAGGAAAACTGTGCCACAACCATGCAGAGGTGAGGCCGCCTTATCAGGTCATGTTGAACAAAGCCTCTGAATCGTGTGTGTGACGTCAGGGGGCAAAATACGATTTGGCATGATGTCAGAGCAACTGCGATCTACATATGCCAGGATAGCAGCAGGCAGCAGCGCAGTGCACGCTTTTAGCAGTCCCACTTACCCTCAGCATCGAGCTGCGAAATCACATCCCCGTTTTTTTAAAAAGTCAGAGCCAGTCCTAAGCTACGGTATAACACGTGACAAACATTTGCAGGGCTATAAGACAGACTTTGATCAGCTTCTTTACAACATCCCACACTAAGGACGCCTTGTGCTCTGCCTATTATACCGATTTTCCTCCACAATTTTACATCGTCGCACAACATTATGTCGGATGATTGGTTTTCTTCTAAGCTTGCCCCTGAACAGGAAAACCATCCTGAAGAAGTAAAGGCTATCAAAGACTACCTGCGTCAGAAGATCACCGCAACCGAAGCAGCTCAGGCTATCACGCAGCCTGTGGTGACTTCAGAGTGTCCGACAACAGACCTTGCCCGCCTTCATGTTCTCTTGCTTGATGCTCTTGTAGAACTACCAGACCACACTGAGCCGTTACTAGCACTGCTACAAGCTATCGAGAACCTTCCAGAACCCGACTTCACGGCTGTTCAGCCAGATAAGCGACCCCATGAGAAGCTTTGGAAAGGTCTACCAAACTTCGGCAATCAATGGTATGACATCAGTTATCGATCCGGAAGCTGGAAAATGGATGCCGAGAAGGCTAGTGGCCCAAAGCGTGATGCACTCCGGAGCGAGCACATCAGAAGGGCTGAAGTCGAGGCGCGGCTAGTCATGGCGGGTCTTGCAGGTATTCCAGTTGATTGGGGATATGAAGTTATTGAGAGCGCTCTAGGAGGAGACTCGTTGCTGGATTTTGAGATCCCGGCTGCGGCAGAGTGGCTTGCAATCTGTAGCAAGCGGTTCCGACAGGGCGCAGAAGAAGGCGAGGAAACTTACGCGGTGAAGGATGGAAGGATGAGTTTAAAGCAGTGGTCTTTGTGGGAAGCGCAGTTGAGAGAGTTACAAGTGCAGTCTGAAGTTGTTCAGCAAGCGGTGACGAAGGCACTTAATGCTATCCATGAAGCAAATAGGGAGAAATTATAAGGAGGCGTAGAAGGACTTACCCGCGCCATTACACTTAGAGACTAGTTACTAATACGATCCTTTAGCGTGTAGAAGCGTAGAAGGAGTATAACAAGGTACTTACTATGTTTTCTAATCTAAATCACACAAATGATACAAAGATTAGTGCATGGGGGTGCAGGAGAAAGTTTATAGTATAACCCCCTAGCCATTGCCCTTGCGACAAGTTAGGGTATAGCTAGCTAGTAATATCCCTTCCTATAGTATAGGGGCGATATAGAGTCACTAGGTAATATCTAACTTAATCTACAAATCCACGTGTATTCATTCAAGAGAAGTAATTCATAAATCTAATTCCATTCAAGTACTCTTGATACAAGACATGCTAACCAACTACCCAGGATCAAGAAGTTGGCTTTCTTGTACGCTAGATAGGCAACAGCCTAGACACCTGCTACAAGAAACTAGACTATTCTCAACTTCCTTCAGCAAATGGTACCTAGAGCTTAGATAGCTTCATCAAGACACTATCTTGGGTATGTGATGTCGTGGACAAGCTGGTCGAGCGACGTTTTGTCGCCTATGGGATGTCCTTCACACGAGAAAAACTCGACTGACACTGGCGCAATTAGCTCTTGGAGCGTCCATCCCCGAGTGAACCATTTGCTTGCACGGAACGACACTTCCCAGTCGCTGCGTTGGATCGGCTCTGTTGGAGTTAACACTGATACGTCTGACAAGAAGACGTAGCACCGCGCCGCATCCTTGTACCACTGGAACATGGAGTTGATCGCCTTCGAGCGCTCCTTGTTATTCCATCTGTCGATACAGCATGTGTCGATCCAGAAGTATTGCAGCTCGTCCTGGGCCGCCCGTTCGGCGCAAAACTGGAGCTTTCGATAGCCTTCTTCCTTCTCCTTGTAGGTTCCACTCGATATGTCTTCGATTAGGATCTCGGAGTCGCTCCATCTGTGTGATAGAATAGCGTAGGGCGGGATCGTTTTGCCGCGGAAGTCTGTCAAGACGGGCCTTTCCAGCGCATCAAAGTGGAGAAGCCGCATAGCGTTTGCAGTTTGGCTCAGCCTAGAAAAGGCGAGGCGAGAACGATTTCAATGATGTTGAAAGTAGAGAAGCATAGTCGCGACAGGGCAGAATAAGCTTACGCTGGGCTGCTGTGAAGTCCGCCTATCGAGGCAGTGCATGCGACCAGGCTGAGCGGATGCTGGGCACATCGAGCATCCTGCGCCGCCCCGCCTCACAACTTGCGCTGGACGGCGTTCGCCATGTCGATTCACGTTGACTACTGCGTATATGGACAAGGTGCCAGCGAGTAGAGCAATCCTAATTAGACTGCATCATAGCGTCTCGCGAGACTTGTGTTAACGGGGGAAGAGCGCGCTGCAATATAGGTCGTGTAGACGTAAAGACACTGTCTTGTTGCACGACTGGACCGACAGCTGCCTGCAAAGTCGGGAATAAGAGCTGCCTGGGGCGGAGTGTTCAAAGTGGGCGCACAGATATTTCAGCACGCTACCGCAAGCTGCTGCATGCCAAGTACTGCTAACAGTGCACGTCCTGAGGGTCGCGTTTTGACGATCTTGCCGTCTGCGCGGAGAAACTACCGGAATGTACGCTTTTCATACTAAACCGATCTTCTAAGACTGCAGTCTTGATCTTTGCTATTTTGGCTTACTTCTTGGCCCACCGAGCTTTTCGCAGATATGTACTGTCGTGAACGAACAGGGTGGTGATGGATAGGAGTCGGTCTACATCATTAACAGAACGAGCAACAGCATAGCTAACGATACGCTTTTATTATCGGAGGCTGATGTGCTCAAAGGATGAGAGCTTCACAATAGATGCACGCTAGATGGGTCGATTCACAGGCGTGGTGGGAACACTCCGAGCACCCGAAAGAAAAAGTGTCCCGTTACACCGTGCGCCCCGGCACGCCCGGATTGATGTTAGTATCTTTTAATTTAATGAAATATAATTCTCTATTGTTAATTGTAAAGATGCTGTTTACTATAAGCTTGGATGTGAAAGCTCTGAAAACAAGCTTATTATACCCCGACTCATAAAAAGCAGGGCCAGGCACGCGAATGGCTTCGATAAAGTCTTCGGCCGTTTCTATACTTTATATATATGTTATATACTATTTGACTTAGTATTACGTATAGGTATAGTTATACACTTAATTTGCAGCGTTTTCTATAACTGAGGATCGAGGATAAGGGTTTGTTCCAAACCTTAGGGGATAAGCCCCCTGCGCACCAAAAGCGCGGGCCACGAAAATGGAACAAAGGCTTGTTTTCTATGGAATAACTGTCAGGGAGACTAGAAAAGACTCCCTCCGTCACCGTATATCCTACGCCATCCGTCCATCTTTCCACCCATTAGTCTCTAACCCAGATCCTGAATCGAACTCTTCAGAATATCTGCTAGCCTATTGGCTTAAAGCTTAGGTCCTTTTAGATATAGCGCGCTCCTTAATAAGACTCTCTAGCTATTCCTGTATAAGATAGATTTTCCTTGTAAAAGGGCTGCAACTCCTACTTTCTCTACCTCGTTTTCTCCCTCTTCGCTGTTTTTCTTCTCTCGTCCGTTAAGGCGAGAGTTTATTTAATAAATTCACGTCGCTCTTCTTAGGTATCCCACACTCTAACTACCTTATATTGACGTTATCTAGATAATAGCTAACTCGCGAGGTACTACTTAAGGTATTTAGTGTATAGGCTAAACTATTATCTAGAATATTTTCATCTCGTGTTAATATAAAGTCGTGCTATACATAGCTATTTACAAGATATTAGTTGATAAGATTAGGTTAAAGTCTAGTAGGAAATCTATGCTTAAGCGCGTATGCACTAGTATACGTGACCAGTTAGTAACCTATTTAGAAAGTAAGAAGCTAGAGAAAGCCGTTATAATCTTTTAGTATACTAGGGTCGAATAGTATAACGAGACTTAGAAGATACTTCTTAGCGATACTTACCGCGGTTTAGCTATATAAACTAGTATTTATAGGAATAGAATATCTAGCTATTACTTTTTTTAGACTTAAGTAGGTCTAGTCTAATAAGAAGTATAAGATCGCGCTTTCGTGTATACTAAATAAGTAAGGGTTCGTTAAGTTCTTAAATAAGATCTCTAGATTTTAGCTAATAAGACTATAGAACGGGTAGATATATATAAGGTATACGTAAATAATCCTCTATACTATAAAGTAGAGAGACCGCATAATATAAAAAGAATTATTAGTATTACAGTGGGGTGACAAAAAAAACGCCAACTCGAAAAAGTTCTAGTTTTTAAAGGTTTATTACTCAGCGAATATTCTAGCTATACCTATAAGAGTTAGTTCGTTGTAAAGCCAAGATCTTCCTATCTACTAGATCCATCGCTATTTATCCTTCTCTAGTAGTATCCTTCTAGTAGCTTCTACTAGAGTAGCTTACGTGGCATTATGTAGATCGTAATATCTCTTGTCTCAGATAGATAGCTCTGTATCAAGGTAGCTCCTAGTGATCGATCTGATCGATCACAGAATCCTGATAGCGAGAACAGCTAAGTAGCTTATTCTCTAACAAAAGCAGCTTAGTAATATTGACTTTACTAAGATTATATTCTCTGATGAGTCTGGTATAGAACGTGGGCACGGATCTAGATTAGAATACGTAAGAAAACGGCAAAATTCTAGTCAAAATCAAAAGATTTATTCTACTAAGAATACAAGTATGTATTAAAAACCTTTATTACGCTAAAATAATCTACTTTAGATCTAGTTTTTCTTTATATTTTTAGTTGTTAAAAAGCCAGCTTACTAATTAAGTAATAGCTCATGATATAGTTATCCAAGTTTGGGGAGCTATTTGGATAGGTGGAAGATCAGATCTAGTAGTAATTAAAACGCCATATACTACTATTAAACACCGCAATCATCATTATATAAGGAGGTGTCTTATACCAAATATTAAACCTCGGATACAGCCAGGTAAGAAAACTACTGTTTTTATTAATAATTATCTTTAAATCTATTATATATATAAATATATTTATATATATAAGATATATAGATTACTTAGCTAATAAAAGGCTATTTAGGTTGGAAATTTCAGCAAGATAACGCCAGGATCCATACCGCTAAGAACGTCCAAAGCTGGTTTCAAAGAAATCAAATTGAGATTTTTGAGCACCCAGCCTATAGCCCAGATCTAAATCCTATAGAAAACGTTTGGAGTCTTCTAAAAGATCGGCTTACTAAGCTATCTACTCAATCTCTTGGCGTTGGAACTAGTGAGCAAAGCGTTAATACTTTTATTACCGCAATTTGTAAAGAGTGGGCTAAAATACCGCAAAAGGATATAGATAACTGTATTTTATCTATGCCAAGACGCTATAAAAGCCTATTAAACGCTAAGGGCTGGTATACTAAGTACTAGATAGGATATATCTAGAATTTAGCTTTTTTTTACCTAGAAATTTATTTCTTTCTTATAACTATTGTAATATAAAGTGATATAATATAAGAGCTATATATAAGAAAGATAACACTAGTCTTATTATATATAAACTGTTATAAGAGTATAACACTTAGTTACTGCTTAGTAATTCATTGCTAAAACTGCGATTTTAATCAAGCCTAATTTCAGAGAGCTATATTTCCTCATGATTGCTGACTAAGCATAAGGTGGGTCCACTAGAAGAAACTAGAAGATCTTGGCTTTACAACGAATTAACTCTTATAGGTATAGCTAGAATATTCGCTGAGTAATAAACCTTTAAAAACTAGAACTTTTTCGAGTTGGCGTTTTTTTTGTCACCCCACTGTATATATTCTAACTAAGCATAGCGATTGCGTAAGCATATCTAACCTAAACATCTTTAACGAGAAAGCCTTACGCTAGCTAGTTACCTTATTAAATAGCTTTAGTATAAATAAGCAATTGCTAGGCGTAAGAGCCTCTAAATAAATATATTATAGTCGCTAGATAGCTTAACGCTATATATCGTAAATACGTAGGTTTATATACGGCAATTCTACGAAATAATCTATAGCGTTATAGTAGAATTATAAAATCTTACCTAAGACCTCCTTTTTAATTAGTAGCTAGATATTTAACTTAATACCGTGTAAGATAATCTTGCGACTTACCGCCTAGAGTATTTATTTTTAATATATCTAGCTAATAAACTCTAAGGATCTTTTTAGGCTATAAGTAGACTTATATTCTTAAAGTAAGACGGGTTTTTATTTAAGATAAGAAGAGAGCGAGCTAAGATAGAATAGTACTTAAAAAAAAAGTAACTAGTTTATCTACCTACTCTATATAGCAATATATATAACGAATAGCATACTAATACGCGGAGAAGAATTTAGAGTATTGTGATAGGCTAATATAGTTCTTATATAGTAAAATATCTTTATATATAAAAGAAAGATAATTCTTATTTTTTTATATAATAAAGTAAATATTACAGTGGGGTGACAAAAAAAACGCCAACTCGAAAAAGTTCTAGTTTTTAAAGGTTTATTACTCAGCGAATATTCTAGCTATACCTATAAGAGTTAATTCGTTGTAAAGCCAAGATCTTCTAGTTTCTTCTAGTGGACCCACCTTATGCTTAGTCAGCAATCATGAGGAAATATAGCTCTCTGAAATTAGGCTTGATTAAAATCGCAGTTTTAGCAATGAATTACTAAGCAGTAACTAAGTGTTATACTCTTATAACAGTTTATATATAATAAGACTAGTGTTATCTTTCTTATATATAGCTCTTATATTATATCACTTTATATTACAATAGTTATAAGAAAGAAATAAATTTCTAGGTAAAAAAAAGCTAAATTCTAGATATATCCTATCTAGTACTTAGTATACCAGCCCTTAGCGTTTAATAGGCTTTTATAGCGTCTTGGCATAGATAAAATACAGTTATCTATATCCTTTTGCGGTATTTTAGCCCACTCTTTACAAATTGCGGTAATAAAAGTATTAACGCTTTGCTCACTAGTTCCAACGCCAAGAGATTGAGTAGATAGCTTAGTAAGCCGATCTTTTAGAAGACTCCAAACGTTTTCTATAGGATTTAGATCTGGGCTATAGGCTGGGTGCTCAAAAATCTCAATTTGATTTCTTTGAAACCAGCTTTGGACGTTCTTAGCGGTATGGATCCTGGCGTTATCTTGCTGAAATTTCCAACCTAAATAGCCTTTTATTAGCTAAGTAATCTATATATCTTATATATATAAATATATTTATATATATAATAGATTTAAAGATAATTATTAATAAAAACAGTAGTTTTCTTACCTGGCTGTATCCGAGGTTTAATATTTGGTATAAGACACCTCCTTATATAATGATGATTGCGGTGTTTAATAGTAGTATATGGCGTTTTAATTACTACTAGATCTGATCTTCCACCTATCCAAATAGCTCCCCAAACTTGGATAACTATATCATGAGCTATTACTTAATTAGTAAGCTGGCTTTTTAACAACTAAAAATATAAAGAAAAACTAGATCTAAAGTAGATTATTTTAGCGTAATAAAGGTTTTTAATACTTACTTGTATTCTTAGTAGAATAAATCTTTTGATTTTGACTAGAATTTTGCCGTTTTCTTACGTATTCTGATCTAGATCCGTGCCCACGTTCTATACCAGACTCATCAGAGAATATAATCTTAGTAAAGTCAATATTACTAAGCTGCTTTAGCATTTTCTTGGCGTAAACTAGCCTCTTTTTAGCCTTTTCCTTATCCAAAATTGGTTTTTTATAGGCCCTTGATATACTCCAGCCTTCAGCTTTTAGAACTCTTTGTAAGGTTCTATTAGAAACTTCTAGATTATTTTCTCTTAATAATCTCTTATTTGTCTTTTTTGGGCTTCTAGTGATATCCCTATTAATAGCTCTTTTTGCCCTAGCAGATACCTTCGAAATTCTTCCTCTGCTATCTTTTTTTTGCCAAGAAATATCTTTTTTTTTCTTTTTAATACGCTTAATAGCGCTATAAATTGATTGTGGGCTCTTTTGGTAGTAGGATATTATATTTTTTATTGAGGTATTTGCTTCAAGAAAACGATTGATTTCAGCTTCGAATTTAGAGAATTTTGGATCCATAGCGAGAGAATACAGTTGTAAGTTGCTTAGGGAGAAAGGATAATAATATATAGTATAATATTACTAATAGCTGACTAAGCTATTGCTTATATAAGCAATAGTGGGAAATTTCGATTTTTGATATCTCAATAATAAGATAATATACTAGAGTCTAATAGCTATTTACGTAATCCTTACTAAGCTTTGAATAGCTAGCTTAGTTCCTAGGTTAATATAAAAATAGACTGGCGAGTGATTTAATATCCTAGTTTTAAGTTTCTCAATATCTAACTTTAGAGAATTTTAATTACTCTCTATTCCTGACTAAGCAAGATGTGGGACCGTTAGAAGAAACTAGAAGATCTTGGCTTTACAACGAACTAACTCTTATAGGTATAGCTAGAATATTCGCTGAGTAATAAACCTTTAAAAACTAGAACTTTTTCGAGTTGGCGTTTTTTTTGTCACCCCACTGTAGTATACTTAGACTAAGAAACTTTAAGATAGTTATATAGTATAAGCGGTAGGGCGTACTTAGGTATAATAAGATATCTTACTCTTAGAAGTGCTAATATAAATAGCGTATAATTATAGGGTTTACAGAAATATAGCTCTATAAGATAAATTTCTAGAACGCTAGAGAAATATATAATAGCGCTATAACTTATATTTCTATTATATAATAGGTCTATCTAGAATATAATAAGAAGTTAGAATAGATTCTTATATATACTATCTAGCGATAGCTAGAGTAATATCTTGTAGTCTATCTACTAGCTAATAATTAAAAGATAGCTCTAAATATAGTTTATTATAGCGAGCTAAGCTGTAGTTAGCTATAGTCTAGAAATTTCGCTCGGTGGCTTCTTTATGCTACGCGATAGTGCTAGTATCTAGAATATATAGTATAGAAACTGCTTATAGATAACGTAGTATCTTTACTAAGTTTATTTATATTAAAATAGCTTAAATAGATAAGAAAGGAAAGAAGAAGTCTAGCTCTAAAGCCAGCAACGCGGAATACGTGGTATTAATTTAAGCGTTATTTCGTATCGCTAAAATATAATCTTACTAGCCTCTAGTATCTTCTAAATAACTCTTTTTATTTATACTAGACTTATATATTTAAAACTATTCTAAAGGCCTAGTATAAGATCCTCTAATATTCTCGCGGAGGGTAATACGGCAGCTGCGATAATAATATAGATAGGCTTATAAGTAAACTACTTTAGCTATTTATAGTCTTAAAGCTACTTAGTATTCTTATCGTACTCTAGCTTTATATCTAGAGCTACTATATCACTCTCGCTATTAAAACGCTATTCTTCTTCTTCCTCTTCGTCCTCTACCCGCACCTAGTATTTCTCTTTACTTGTAGAATATAGTTACTTATAAATCGCTTACTAACTAGAGCTATTATCTTAAGTTACTATCTAGTATTTTAGTAAGTATATCGTCTAGCTTTATAGGTAACACTTATATCTAGATTAGTCTTGAAGGCAATCTAAAGTAGTAATATTATATTTCGCCTTCGCATATAATTCTAGCTAATTGTCTTTCCCTCTATATAGTAGGGACAACAAAATCCAGGTACAGGTAGAAGAAGATACGAGAGCGGCGTGGATTTATCCTGGCGAGGCATTAGATCTTTAAAGGATTGCGCAGTGGGTATGCTGTCTAATCTCGCTATTATTATACGCCGCATTTTGGATGTAACACAGTAGGAATTTTATAGGTAGGCATCTAAGCGCGTAATAGGGACTATAGTATAATAGTGGGTGCAGATAATAACTTTCTCGCTTAGAATAAACGTAATATAGTCTAGAGTAACTAGGTTATATAGCTACAAAATATAGAATATAAATTTAGTGACTAATAGCTTTAATCTAGGTAGTTAGTACTACGTATTAGGTGGTCAGCGATAGACGCTGGTGTTAACAGGATCTATTTTGTTACTATTTTCACACTTTGAACAATTATAACTATTAGCGAAGAATAAGAGTATAAAAGTAACTCTACTGTGGCTAATTGTATTTTACTATTGAGAGTACAATTGTTTAGGAGGCATACGCTAGAACTAAAACGCGGAAATGAAAGGGCTGATTCGCGCTAGACTATGATGAGCGAGAATTAGTATCTAATCCGCGTCCTATACGCGCGTTCTTAATTCAGGGTGCGTAATTACCTAATTAGGATATATTAGGGGTTGAATTCACGTAGCATTATATACTAGGGTTAACAGCCCCTACTACTCTAAACCCTAAGCGCGTTTTAAGCGAGAAAGAGGAATATTACTAGCAAAACTATATATACTTGCGATTTACCTAAACTTGTATAAATCGCTCTAAAATTTAGACATAAAATTAGTGTGTATGCCTTGCACGTCTACTGTAAGTTACATAGATTATTAGGCATAGGAAGAGCAAACGTTTACACTCTGAAGTTTCAAACGTTTACACTCGATGGTCCGTGCCTAGCTTCTGCTATTTAGTGCAAATTCAAACGTTTGGACTCCAAACATTCGTGTAATAGAATGAGGTAACTAGAAATAGTCTATTATTAAGCTAGATAATATTTATAATCTACATAATATTTAATATTATAGTTTTATTACTATAGATATCTAGTAATATCTTAACTTATAAGTAATAATCTATATAATTATTAAAAGTAAAACTTATATATTAGATTGAGTAAAATACTTTATATATAAGACTCTTAGAGAGAATAAAATATAATACTTTTAATATAGAAAGTTAGTCTCTAATAAGTATACTTAGTAGAATAAGGCTTCCTAAAGTAGTTAAAAAAGAGAATAATTTCTTAGTTTTAATCTACGTTAACTAACTAGTTACTATAAATATAAGAAATGTTTCTATATATAAGATTTATATTTAATATATATCTAAAATATCTAGTAGAAAACTATATATTATATGTTTAGTATTATAAGATATCTTGGAAAAACTACTTAAAACGCTTAAATACTAAGAACTCTTATAAACCTAGGTTTTATTAGATTTTAAATTTTTACTCCTATATTAACTGATTCTATGATTTTTAAGTAAGTAATTTCTAATACTAACCTAAAAGTTGCTTAGATTAGATTTCTATATTATTACTACTAATATCTATGTAATAGTGGAAATACTTCTATTTTAGGAAGTCTTTGTCCGCTGCTTTTAGAGGCGTTTTCACCTCGCTTAGCCTCTATTGTATTGCCGCTTTAACTAAACCCATGCTCACTTAGCACGCTAAGCTGACCCTCACCTTGCCATAGTATCTTGGCTATGCGCTGCTGGTGGAGAGAAGAAGGCTGCAATTACCGTTAGCGCTTCCGTGAAACTCAGTAATGACACTGCGCCTACAGCTTGCTTATGGACCGGCGCCTACTTAAAGTGATGGCATGCTCACTATGCCTTCCACCATCGCCTCTCTTACTACGTCTCCCTAACCTCCCTCTAATCGCTCGCGTCCTACCGCGATGCTATCCTTCACGAAGCGAACCATTCGAGGAGAGTTAACTACTTCTGTTGCTAGCCAGAACGCCGCTCTAATGCAGAATCGCTACTCATTGCGTCGATCTAACCCATCTTTCGCTGCCAACTCATACTGGGAAAGGCAGTTAGACACAAACTCATCCTCTGATACGTACTCTGACCCCGATATAGAGGCAGATACAGATATCGATATCGAGCTAAGTACCAGCAAAGATAATGGTTTCACTATGCAGCAGGAGCCAGACGCGGATCTGGACTCTGAAGCTGAAGAGATACTAAAGGACATCGCTCAGTTGAGAGCGGATGGGCCAGCAAAGCCAAACCATACCCCTCATACAACAAAATTGTGGAAGAGGGAAGGCGAGTTCTGGGAAAGGGAAGACTTGTGCTATCTATATAACCCTTATCTCCACTAACAAAAGTCAGATATTGCTTTAAGATTATGAAAAAGACTAAGAGGTCCCCTGAAGAACAACTACGCGCATGTGACCCTGAGACTTTCAAAGCGTATCTACGCTGGCGAAAGAAAAATTCCCGGGTAAAGAAGGAGAGCTCAATGCGGAGCTACTGGAAAAGAATCAGCATGTGCTACACGGATCTTACACGTCACACAATGGACACTAATGTCCTTACTGACGTTTGTAATGTATGTTCTTATAACATGTTTATTCTTTGCATCGCGCTGCGCTAATATCGTCGTAGTGGATTCCATCCCTAATGCTTGACAAATCCGAGAAGGAAAAGCATGCCATGTACGTCCAGGACCTCTACGCCATCCTTCACGCACTCTGGGTTGATGACACCAAACCCCTCCATGGTTTTGTCCGAGTTCAGATATCGCTACTTCTACTACTCAGCGCTGCTACAGCGACGAGACCTGGAGCTATCGTCGAAAGCGCAAGTGCTAAAGGCAGCAATAAGGCACTCTCGTTTAAAAACATCGAACTTCTAAAGGTTCGCAGCGTGGTAGATCGTAGCCGGAGCACTATTGTCGCGAACGTCAATCTTGAAAACGTCAAAAACAAGGAAAAGGACGGGAAACCGTAAGTCGAATAGCACTCGTCGAGGGTAAGAGGTATCGTTAAGTATCGAATTGCAGAAAGAAATTCACCTTCCGCCTAGAAGGGACTCCCGCCTTCTGCATAGTTTCTTACATTCTGAGCATCGGCGTCGGTCACGGAGCATTGAGATACGAATTCTCCAGTATTCAGGATATATTCGACCTAAAGATACCTACGGACCGCGACGTACTTCGTATCAAATGGAAGAAGGAGTTACTAAACCAACCATTCCTTTGCGACGTAAGAAATACAAGCGAGGGTGTCCGCATAATGAAAGAGAAGGCGTTTCCATACGCGAAATACCGTGACACCTTTGTACGTTTAGGGCGTGTTGCAGGCTTCGAAGAATCATTAGAACTGTACCAGCTACGACGGGCTTCTGGGAGGAACATTAATAGTAAGTTGGCCTTAAATTGTGGGTTACTCTTTTTTCGTCCAAGCTTACAGGATCTACCAGGCGCTCTTGACCCAGTAGAACGGAATCAGACAATGGGTCATCTCGGGAGCACATACGAGAAGTACTACACGCCGACGCACATTGCTCGCGATTTTCAATCTATCTACTTTGGAAGTCCTTCAGAAGCCCTTCTTATCGAATCTGTTGCACGGATGGGCTTGTCACGGGATCGACGTGCACCCACAGAGTTAGATGACAAGCAACAGGAGAAATTACGGAACGATCCTGCACTCGCGATTCTTCGTAAAGAGCGAGAAACGTGCAAAGAACAGCTTCATGACCAAGGCTTCTATCCCCTCTCGAAAGGTGAAGGGACGGATCTTTACAAGAAATACGAAGAGACGAACCGAAAGATTGCCAGTACATACCAGAAACTGTACAGAGAACGATTAGAATCGGCCGTTCGCGAGTTCCATGAATCGATCGACACAATCGAGATAGCCAAGCAACTCACTGGGATGGCCGCGGAAAGAGTCCTGACGCTACCAGCCGTCGAGTTTGAACTTCGGGAGCGAGGCACTATCGCCAGCATGCTCTTTAAGCCGATTCAGGACGAAAAATCCCGGGTAAGATTTGTGCGAGCCCTGGCTAGGTTGTGCCACAAACAGGAGACGCGGCAGTCACAGGCATTTAAGCGCAAAAGGATTGGTTTAGTCGCAGCTGAGGCCAATATGTCCTCTTTCTTAAATAAGCGAAGGAAGGGCACTAATAATCAGGACTGCGAAATTGTGAAAGAAGAACTTGACGCATCACGGCGCGAAAACACTATAGAGGCATGGTCTCGGCAGCTATTTCCAACGGTGGCCCCTCACCCGATATGCCTTATCTGCATAGGGAATAAGGAGTTCTCGGACGAGCGCAGGATGCGCTGTATTCCACGAAAGGATGTCCTGAAAAAGCATGTGGAGACGCATTTCCGACTCGCTGAACTTCAATCAGAGTTTCAATGCCGCCATCCTAGTTGTTCTGATATATTGGTGGATATAATGCACTTCAAGAGGCATGCGCTTGAAGTTCATGGAGTGTCTCACTGATACGCCCGCATTTCCCTGAGCCAGGAAAACTCTAGTGCATCGATGAGACATCATCACATTTGAATGTACATGATGATAGTTCCCTAGATTGTAGATAGTATAGTCACGACCTTTCAACAACCACTGCAGCTACTTGCACGCACAAAGGCAAGACGAGCTGCGAACAACAACTACCAGAAGCTATCCAAAACCCTCTACCAGAAACTTACAAAGCTGTGCCGAGAATACGACATTTCCGCACCTCTCTATGCCAGTTCTCGTTCTCGCATCTAAACACATGTATGGGATGTGCTTCTAAGAGGATCTCTCTACTACAGTGACGTACTTGCTCTAAATTTTGGTAATTATATTGGCTTGCTGAGAGTCACTAGCTTTAGACCTAACATCTTCGCTCCAAGAGGTTAACCACAGATCGTCACAACTAGTTTTTATACCTCGTGATGCCGAGGTATGATTAATGTTCTCTTAGATGTTGTTATTGCGGGAATAACTCAAAACAGCCTATACAGCCTACGTGATAGCCCAATGCGTTCTTAAGCTCCTGCATAAAACCGAACATCGCTATACTACCCACATCGAAGAGCCAGAGCAAGATGGCTCTAAAGCTATAGTCATAGATATAATTGTGTGTGCGACAAGATTCTAACCCTAGTGATAGGTGTGATAGGAATAGTGCATATCTTCTTAATAGGAGTAGCTAGTCTAACACAAATAACGTTAGGTTTGTTTCGTAGCCGCTCTTCGATGAGAACTTGGCCTTGCTGTAGCTCCTCCGAACATGCTTATCAGGTATGCCTGTTTGACAACCACTTCACAAGCTTCGCTATCGCCCCGCCGTTTAGCCTCTGTTCGCAAGACCCACTACCTACATGCTGAAAAAGCCCTGAAAGCTTTGAAAATGTAGTGTCGCATTCTGGGCACCTAAACGGATAAACTATGCCATCGTACTCTTCCTCCAAATCATAACAGCTAAGCATGTCGTCACGGTATTCCTCGTCCAGGAACTTCCGCCATTGATAACACATCGCAGCTGACTCGTTTAAGTCAAGAATATCAATGCCAGAGTCACACGCTCCAGACTCTAGATGGATTATCATCCCAGCATAAGTAGTGAAGAACCGAGTGCAACCATAGCATTCGAGGGAAGGCTTCCGGTGCACTAGCTTGTGCTATTAGCTGTTAGAGCGAGGACTGAAGGAGGGTAAGAATAGAACGTTTAAACATGGTAATGCTTACATGTTGCAGATTGTTTAGGCTATCAAAATGACGCTCGCATATCGTACACACATTATCGTCCCTCAGATGGTCCTTGTACGCTTGGCTATCCGGTATCCACCACCCACCATCGTCACAACCGTCACACATAATCCTATGACGCGTGCTACGGTGGTGTTGTACCAGCTCATGACAGGAGGAGCCATCGAACCGACAGATATCGCAAACGTGATGACGAGCTGAGGCTTCGTAATGCTGGTCTCTTGCTCGACCAGTATCGAATATTCGGTCGCAACGATGGCAGTAAGGCTTAGCAAGAGTGACGGTCTTAGCATAGCCTGTGCGGATAGTACTCATTATGCCTAAACTGTGTCGGGCAGAGCATGAGCATAGGCAAAGAGTTGTCCAGATGCATAGCTAAGGTCTGCGGGGCTGGAGTAGACCCGCCCGCCAAGCTTCTGCACAGCTACAGTGATGTCGTGCACGAATTATTGCCGGACCTGGTGCAGCCAGTGGCATGTGTCAGCCGCCAGCCTTACGTAACTTAGCGCCTGTGCTGTGACTTGTAACGGGCCTCGCAGCGGCTGAGGCGGGGGCATCACGAATTCAGCATAAGTCTGACCGACACCCAGGATTCAGTCAAGGCTATTCCCGCGTCCTCGCACGTCTATACGTTCCTGACTGTTCGCGTTCGTAGCCTAAAAAGCTGGAGTCGATGCAACTTTGATACTATATGAATGCGCTTCTGCTACAAGTAACAAGAAGGATTCTCTCCTTGACGGGGACTACGGGGTTGAAGACCAACCAGGGTCCACGTCAGAAGGTAATGATCATCTCGGGTCACGTGATTGACATCCCGCCTAGGCCGGTCATGCAGGATGGCAGTGCATGAAGGGATAGACGGAATGGCAGGACTGGAAGGCAATGGGTATAGAGGATGGATGGATTTCATTATTACACTCGTTGTGGTCAACTCTTCAATAGTTCTTCTCTCACCTAGATTGATACTAAGGTGCGTCCATACATGGCGGAAAACCCGGTCTATCAGAATCAACCAATTACTATCCCTCCACGTGTGGCGGAAAACACTGCGTGGCGGCATGCCGATCACACTCCCCATTACAACAAAGTCAACCACAGCCGGAAGGCCTACAAAATCTCGGAATAGAGACCTTGCCTGCAGTACTTTCTCTGCATCTTGTATCACTAGCAACAAATAACTATGTGGCTAGCAATACTACGATTCGCTGCCAGCATGCACGAGAGCCCCGCCTCGGTCGGCCTCGGTAGTACTGGACGGTTTTCGCATATATTTCAGACTCCGTAGGGTAATAGAAACATACACAAAGAGCCTATCCCGAGCCAAGTACTGCGGTATCTAATGTTGTTGCGCTGTAGTGCAGGTTCTACTGCAGAATCAATAGCTTAAGGCGTTAGCTGCAGGTCGTATAGAAAAGCCGCAAGTATATTAGCGGCAATCTATCGCTGCTGATATAAGCTGTCTGTTCCGTCAGCGTGGCGCAAGCAGAGCCGTTAAGCTAGCGGCTTAGTGTAAGCTTGACTCGTTCGAGCTTTACTGCACACAACACCGTACTATTCTGCGCATACCCGTTCTGAGAGTTTAATAACCACTAATTACTACAATAGAGATATTTTTCATAAGTCGCAGCAATGCATATGCTTACAGAGAGTAATGGAAATATACAGAGTTACTGATCCTATCTCGCAAAGCTGGATTCAGCTCCTAATACCTATCTTCGCTAGCCCACGCAGCAGTTTTGGCTCTATGCCTCTAATACTTGCACTACTATATACTGTTGTAGGACACAAGGCACGTTGGCCCTGCTGTTCCGATGCAAGCGCAATCGCATAGTACCGGTAACACGCACGAGTATCAGGATGATCCTTCCCATACATCATTTCATATCCAGCACATGCTCTCTTGTACAGAGCAAGAGATTCGTAGTATCGATGCGTAGTGCCGAGGAGATGGGCAAGACAGTATACGCTCTCCAGCGTGTCTGGATGCTCATGCCCAAGTACCTTCTCCCTCCGCGCCAGCGCCTGTCTGTGTATCGCCTCCGCCTCTTCGTACTTGCCCTGGCTGTCCAGCACTCCTGCCAAGTTATTCATGCTCGTCAGCGTGGATGGATGCTCATACTCGAGTATCTTCTCCTTCAACGCCAGCGTCTCTCGGTGCATCGCCTCCGCCTCTTTGTACTTGCCCTGGCTGTCTAGCACTCCCGCCAGGTTGTTCATGCTCGCTAGCGTGTCTGGATGCTCAGGCCCAAGTACTTTCTCCTTCCGCGCCAGCGTCTGTCTGTTCATCGCCTCTGCCTCTTCGAATTTTCCTTGAGCCTTCAATACTGTTGCTAGGTTGTTCGTGGTTGTTAGAGTGTTTGGATGCTCAGGCCCTAACTTCTTCTCCGTTGACGCTACTGTCCGTGCGTACATCGCCTCTGCCTCGTCGTACTTACCCCGGCTGCCCAACACTCCCGCCAAGTTGTTCATGCTCGCCAGCGTGTCTGGATGTTCATACCCAAGCACCTCCTCGCGCCGCTTCAGTACCTGCCTGTGTATCGCCTCGGCCTCTTCGTACTTGCCCTGCTTGTCTAATACTCCGGCTAAGATGTTCATGCTCGTCAACGTGTCTAAATGCTCACGCTCAAGCACCTTCTCCTTCCGCGCCAGCGTCTGTCTGCTCATTGCCTCCGCCTCTTCGTATTTGCCCCTAAGCGCCCTAGCCAGCCCTACTATCTCCATACTGCTCAGCGTCTCCGCGTTGTCTTCCCCAAACACCTCACTCCTGACCTCCATCGACATTACTGACATTTGCTCTGCCTCGCTCGCTCTCCCTCGTTGCCACGCGTACGATGCCGCCTTATACAGTAACAGCGCCCACTCCTTTCGTGATTCTCTACTCTTAGGCTGCTGTGCTAGTGCCGCTTGTGCGTGTGGAAACAGCGCTTGACACTTCTCCCAGTTCTTGTACTCTCCTATCGGCAGCTCTGCGCACAGGTTCGAGATAAACTGCTCTCTCCACTTGTCTAGTTGCCCTTCGTTCTCTAGCCACGTGCGCATGGCTAGCTGCACTAGGCCGTGCATCTCAAATATACTCGGATCTTTGGTTACAGTGATGAATGAGTAGTCTCGCAGGGCTAGCACGTCCTCTTCAAAGCCGTCGTCCGCTGCACTGCTCTGTTGGTGGAGCAGAGCTTCCTGGATTCCCTGTCGGTCGAAGAAGCTCATCAGCGACAGCAGGCCTGCTGCTGACTGTCTTGTGCTCCGTACGTGGTCGAACGAGACCTGCCATGTTATCAGGACCGAGTTGCTAGCTGCTGCATCTCGGCGAAGGTGACCCGCCTCGCGGTTTAGCAGACTCGTCTTTCTGCGATCGCTCTGCCGGTACTCCTCGAGGTACTGCTGCACCGAGCACCGCGGTGCTCGCTCTCGAATATATGCCGCTGCCTGCACGAGAGCAAGTGGCATGTAATCAAGCGCCGTAGCTAGCGTAGCGATGCTGTCGTCTTCCTCGTCTAGGTCTCCTAGCTTCTTGCGGAGCAGAGCGCGTGCAGCTGCATCGTGCATTGGCTCAACTAGTATAATGTCGCTGTCCTCTACAACCTGCACTAATGCGTTCTTTGTCCGACTCGTCACGAGGACAGAGCCATGCCTGCTCGAAGACAGATACCTCAACAGATTCTGCTGGAGACCGCTGCCGCCATCCGCCGGAGAAACCACAGCAGCATCGTCCACATTATCAAGCACTAGCAGCCACCGCCCGTTCTTTGCATCGCGCAGCCAGTCGTACACTAGCTTGAACACGTCCGCTTGCGGGTCCTTTCGCCCGCGAGCCCTAACCTGGTCGGCAATCTCCCGGAAGCTCTGCTCTAGTCGCGCCGTGTTGCTCGCGTGCACCCAGAACACCCACGTGTCTGGCGACTGCTCGGCGGTGCGGTAGCAGTGCTCGATGGCCAGCTGCGACTTTCTGTGTCTACGTTAGATGCGACATGCAACATACAACACGCGAGCACCAGTTTAATGCTCTTCCACCGAACCTACCCCACGCCACCGAGGCCCACCAGCGCGACGCGAGATGCTGGCGCAGCGCATCGTTGGCGGATCTGGTCGAGCAGCGTGCCGCGGTCGACAAAGTCAGGATCGCGGCGGAAGGGCACGAAGCACGAGGGCTGTGGGGGAGTCTCAGGACGTTCTAAAGAGACAGTGCATGGTTAGCGCAGCGCTGTCAAGGCGGGAGCGGGCACTTACCAGCGGGAACGTAGAAGTGGTTCGCGATAGTGCCAGAGTTGTGTCCCACCTGCGCTCCCTGGTTGCCATGACCTGGAAACGTGATGGTGGTGCTAGGGGAGGCCATGGTGAAGAACAGCGATCTGGTTTGGGTGGAAGGGAGAGTCTTGTGCAAGCAGACAGCGGTTCTGGCGCGTAACGGATAGCTTGTCAAGGCTGGCTGGACTGGCCTGTTGAGGCTGAGTCGTCGCTTCAGCTGAGCGACTGGCTCGTTCTGCACATGTCCAGAAGAGGACCCCAACCTCTCGTCCCCGCTGCTGCTGCTACTTCTTTACTCAAAAGCTGTGAGCAAGCGTGAAGAAATCCACCACTTTATTGTCACGTTTTCTTTTCTCCGTCTCAACAATCATCACCGCCCCTACTCCAGCGGGCCGACATGGCAGAGGCAGCTGGTCTTGTTGTTGGCGTCGTTGCCCTCGCTGGCCTCTTCAACAACACAGTCGAGTGCTTCGAGTTCGTCCAGCTCGGCCGCGCATTCGGAAAGGACTTTCAAACCAGTCAACTCAAACTAGACAATGCGAGACTCCGCCTGTCGCGCTGGGGGAAATCTCTAAGTCTAGAAAATGATGTCCGAGATACAGTATCGCTTCAACGGCGCTTTGGGTCGGAGTCAAACGTCAAGCATGCTGAGGCCTTGCTAGGCCAGATCGTGGATTTATTCGCCGATGCTGAAGGCGTATCGAATCAATACAGAAGCCGAGCGGAGCCTCAGGATGGCAGCCTTGCAGTATACGATCCGAAAAGCGACATGGATCCAGCGATGGCGAGGCTCCACGAGAAGATGCGCCAGCTGGCTATCGAACGCCAGAACCGGTCTGGTATACGGCAAAAAGCCAAGTGGGCGTTGTATCAAGAGAAGCAGTTTAGACGACTGATCGAGGACATCACCGAGTTGGTCAACGGCTTAGAAACCACTTTTCCCGCCACTGAGCAGACTCAGCGCGAGCTCTGCGACATGGAAGTTTCCACTATTGGAGAGGGTGAAGGCATTTCTGTGTTAAGAGAGATTGCTGCCAACCAGGACAAATTGCTAGAGCAGGCTATCACGAAGGCTGTGAAGAGTGCTGGGGAGTCACACCATATTGTTTTCTCGGGCAGTGGAAATACTGGCCTTCAGCTGGGCCACAACTCCGGTACCATGTCAGGATTCACATTTGGGAGGGGCAGCTAAAGCTAGTAATGTGTGGCACAGGACGACGCTAGGGTGTTACAGCGTTTCTAGCTAATACACAAATTTCTTTGACACGAGTTATACTTGCTATTCTGCACAGATGCAGCAAGGTGTTAGTAGAAGAGTTTTGCCCCGAATCCACATGCATTCGCGTGAGTTGTTCAGTCAAAACCTCACTAATGCTAGTAGCCGTGTTGTGTGCTTCCTCAACAACCGGTTGCCCACATCATTGTCGTGTTTGCTAAGAATCTGTCGCCACTCTTCCCGCACCCCTCCATGCCAGTCCTCGTTCTCATCTCTGAACATAAGTATAAGCTGTGCTTTCAAGAGGACCTCTCTACTACAGTGACGTACTTGCTCTATATCTTAGTACTTATATTAGCTCGCTAAGACAGACCGGCTTTAGGCCTGCTCTAAGAAGCCAACCACGGATCGTCACATCCGGTTGTTATACTACGCGATGCCAAGGTATAATTAATGTTCTCCTAGATGTCTTGTTATAGGAATAACTCAAACCAGCCTATATAGCCTGATCGCCCAATGTGTTCTTGAGCTCTCGCACGAAACTGGACAGCGCTACAATACGTATATAGAAGCGCCGGGGCAAGAAGACCCTGAAGTCATGGTTATAGTTGTCAAGAACGAGAGCAAAAGCTGCTTCCATGTAGCAATCACGCGTACCAATACCGACATCGAGAACGCCCAGGCAGTCTGCGCCCAGGCCATCTTATACAGAAGTACGAGGAATGATCCTGATCTATATTACGCTGTTTATGACAGCCTTACGCAGTTGGTTTTCTTCTGCCTGTGCAGCCCCTCGAAGGAAGACTATGGGGGCGTGTCCTGTTACGCGATGCACAGCGAAGCAAATAAAATAGCGCGGTGGTTGAAGACGTACGTTGCCTCAAACGCAGAAGTCTTGCGTGGGTGAGGTTAGGACTATCAAGGCTGTGACTAGCACGATCGAACATGCATCAGTATTCCACAACTAGCATCGTTGCGTTCTTGTGCAGCAGATGACATCTCAAGAACAGAATTCCTAGAATGCTAAAGAGTCACTATATCTTTTATATCCACAGCCTCTAACGTACTCACATGTTTCTTTGGTTGTCGCGCAATGGCGCACTCTCTTAGACTCGTGATATCGCAGCGCTCAGCTGTGTCTGCCCTGTGCGGCTGATGAGGGGCAGCGCGCCATCGACAGAACAGACTGGCGGCCAGTTGCAGCGCCTGCCTAGTTGCGACAGCTTGGCTACGGCTGGAACGTAGTTCCGGCGTATGCTGTAGGCAATCGCCCGCTCGCGTCTGCTCTGATCGACGCTGCGCTCATGAACTGCGCTCTACAGAACGAGCTGAGACTCCACCACAACCTCCTGCTACGTGCTGTTCTGTCGCAATGCCGACCTCGTCAACTGAGAACCGCTGCTTGAGAGGGCTAGCTTCGCGACACAAGAGAGCGCTAGCACAAATGCGGTGTACTTCTAGAAGCATCCATGGACAGGGGCTATTTTTAGCAGTCCACCGAGTAGAGAGGCGTTCTCGCTGGCTGGCCCTCCGTGGCTGCTGTACCACTACGATCGTCGAAATGGATCCTGCTAGCAAGGCACTTGCAGAGGCTCCGCTACACGACAAGAGAACATGGGCTGCCCGGGCCGATGCCAGTGGTATCGCGCTTACCACGTTATACAATCGCTGGCGAGGACGGCCCTCGATAGAGAAAAAGGCTCAAGCCCAGCAGTACCTCAGCGTAGAAGAGGAGAAAGCACTGGTTGCGTTCTTGCTGCTAATGTCTAGTTTCGGACAACCCGTCCGCATCAAGTATATACCAACGCTAGCCTTCAGCATCGCCCGACGTCGATCCCCTACGACCCGACCGAAGAAGCCTCCTGGTAAGAACTGGGCCCAGGCCTTTGGGAAGCGCCACCCCGAACTCAGATCGAAGAGAGTGAGGTCTATAGACTGGAAGCGCCACGAGATACACATATATGATAAGATCACAGGGTGGTTCGATACTATTAGCAAGGTGCTACAGGATCCCGCTATCCTGCCGGAGAACGTATATAATATGGACGAAACAGGAGTCATGCTAAGCATGCTCAGCTCCGTCAAAGTCCTTGTAGGTAGGGATGATGTGCGGAGCCACAGAGGCGCTGGTGTCAAGCGGACTATAGTTACCGCTATAGAGTGCATTAGTGCCGATGGTAGGTCGCTACCGCCTCTGATCATTTGGCCGGCCTCCACACACCGGAGCAACTGGACCACGCACTCAACCCCTGGGTGGCACTACGGTGTTTCTGAGAATGGGTACAACGATTCTAGAATAAGCCTTGAATGGCTAAAGCGCGTTTTTGATGTCGAAACTAGGGCCCGAGCTCATGGTAAGCCG
This sequence comes from Curvularia sp. IFB-Z10, assembly GCA_002161795.1. NCBI lineage: Eukaryota > Fungi > Ascomycota > Dothideomycetes > Pleosporales > Pleosporaceae > Curvularia > Curvularia sp. IFB-Z10. The sequence continues at coordinate 137,049 of JPSZ01000024.1, read as the reverse complement.
CGAGTACTAATCTGTGACGGCTTCGGGACCCACGAGACGCTGGAGATCCTGGAATTTTGCTTTGAAAACAACATCACCTTGTGTCGTCTGCCTTCTCATACCTCCCACAAACTACAGCCCTGTGATGTCTCCGTCTTTGCACCCCTGAAGACAGCCTATCGTGATCAGGTTGAGCGACTAAACCGCGGCGGCATAAACACAATTGGCAAAGAGCATTTCACCTATTTGTATGCGCCAGCAAGAGAAAGGGCATTAACTAAAAGGAACATCCTTGCCGGGTGGGCTGCTACGGGCCTATTCCCTTTTAGCCCGGAGAGAGTGCTTCGTAACACACCAAAGCCGCCTGTAGACCTCGTCGTCTCAACCGCTGGTGAGGTAGGATCCTCCTCCCAGAGCGACTTACTGCTGTCACCCGCCACTCCTGTAACACCGGTGACGGCAGAAGGCTTTACAGTGTTGCATGACCTGATCAAACGTGATGTTTGTGCGTCTGACGAGGCGAGCAGGCAACGACTAGAGAGGCGTGTACAGAAGCTTGTGAGTGCCGCCAAGATATCCGTTGCCAAACAGAGCCTCCTACAGGACCACAATCGCCTTTTGTATAACATCAACAACGAGGCCAAGGTCCGCCGAACGACCCGCTCTTTAGTTCTCCAGGATGGAAAGGGAGAGGGCAAGGTGATGCGCTGGGAGGACCTCGAAAAGGCACGGGCGGAACGCGCTGCTAGGGAGATAGCAGCAAAAGAGAAGGGCAGAAGAAAACGCAGTCGAAAGCGCAAGGCACCTGCACTAGAAGAAGAGGAAGAGGTAATACCCATAGAGACAGGAGCGGGCCCGTCAAGGCCCAAGGACAAAGTTTCAAAGAAGAGCAGGGTCACAGAGCCTGCGACATGGAGGGCGCCAATGGCGATGATGTATTGATGTGATATAGTTAGAGAGTATTCACTGCAAGACCGATTAGTTATGCCATTCGAAGACCTTCTCGCGATGAATGCACATGGGTTGATGTTCGTGATATCGCGTTACGCGCTGATAACCGCGCTAGTTTGCCGTAACAGTTCAGCTGCAATAGCCCAGCCTTGCGTGCATGAACACCTGTATTTATGCGCCATGCCCGCAGTAACGCTCAGGTTGCTCTTATGACAATGGCTCTCCCCAACATCATCACGTTCACCGGCCCAGGGAACCAAGGGTTGCAGGTCGGCTACAACTCCGGCTCCATCCAGACCCACATCCACGCTCCTGGTAAGTGCCTGCCCGGTGAGTAAGGGCAAGAACGCCAAAGAAACGGCGACAGGCGCTGAGCAGACGCCTAGAGATCAACAACCCCCTCCACTACCTACCATACGCCGAAGATGCGCCCTTCAACGCGTACGAAAAGCAGCACGAGCTGACGTGTCTTGAAAACACACGCGTCGACCTGCTACGAGAGATATATAGCTGGGCAGATGGGCAAGACGAGCGGTGCATCTTCTGGCTGAGCGGCCTGGCAGGCACAGGCAAGTCGACGATCGCGCGGACTGTGGCGCGCAGCTACTACAACAAGCAGCGTCTAGCGGCTAGCTTCTTCTTCTCGCGCGGCGGCGGCGATGTAGGCCACGCAGGCAAATTTGTGACGAGCCTTGTGGTGCAGCTTGCGCGCAATGTGCCAGCATTAAAGCAGCGCATTGGCGACGCAGTTGTAGAACGCGACGACATTGCTAGCCAGTCTCTGCGCGACCAGTGGCAGCACCTCGTTCTCCGCCCGCTGTCGAAGCTGCACGAACCAGAAGCTGGGCAAAGAACATACATTATAGTCGTCGATGCGCTTGACGAGTGTGACAACGACAGCAACATCCGCATTATCGTGCAGCTGTTAGCTAAGGCTCAATCACTCACGAGCGTCCGGCTGCGGGTGCTGCTAACAAGCAGGCCAGAAGTGCCGATCCGACACGGGTTTAAGTCGATAGCGGACTCGGAGCACAAAGACGTCATCCTGCACAACATCTCGCCGTCAATCGTCGACCACGACATAAGACTCTTTCTTGAGCACTACCTTGGGATCATCGCAAGAGAATGCGATCAGGCGAACGACTGGCCAGGTGTAGAGACTATTGAACAGTTAGTGCAGAGTGCATGTGGTCTGTTTATCTGGGCTGCCACAGCCTGTCGCTTCATCCAAGAAGGCGGACAATTTGCTGCTGACCGACTACGCGCTGTTCTCAAGGACAGCTCCTCTGCAGACAGCAGCTCCTCAAACGACAGCTCATCTAGCGAAGACTCTAGTACAGACAAGCGTTTCAAGATTCTACCTAAACAGCGGTTAGACAGCATATACCTTACAGTGCTTAGGAGCCCTGTTCGCAGATACAGGAAACAAGAAAGGAAGAGATGGTACATGCTGATTAGAGAGACACTTGGGGCGATTGTGCTTCTACAATCGCCGCTTTCTGCATCTTCGCTAGCTCAGCTACTGCACATTGCTATAGAGGATGTGCATCGAACGCTATATGAGCTACACTCGATTGTAGATGTCCCACAAGACCCAAACCGGCCAATGCGATTACATCACCCTTCGTTCCGTGACTTTCTACTCGACAGAAAGAGATGCGGCGACGATAGATTCTATGTAGACGAGAAGAGTACCTACGAGAAGCTGGCGTCTCGCTGCCTTGAGCTTATGTCTATGCCTGGTAGCCTTCGACAGGATATTTGTAATCTCTTAGATCCTGGAGTTTTGCGGAGAGAGATCGATCAAGAGACAGTCAATCGCAACCTGCCTCCTGAGCTGCAGTACGCGTGCCGCTACTGGGTCGATCATCTCGAGCGCAGCGGGCGCAGCATCGAAGACGGGGACGCCACGCACCACTTCCTTGAGAAACACCTTCTTCACTGGCTTGAGGCTATGACTCTGCTCAACGAAGCGAGTCTATGCGTACGACTACTGGCGAGGCTGCAGGTGCTAGCGACGGTAAAGTATTCCTATCTAAGTGATTATCGTGTTCAATGCTAACTTGAACGTAGCTGTCTGATAGTATCGTTGCTAAGTTCCTCCACGATGCCTTCCGATTTGTGCTGCGATTCGTACCAATACTCGCTGAAGCTCCCCTCCAGATATATTCTTCAGCTCTTCTCTTCTCGCCCGAGTCGAGCATTGTGCGAAAAATGTTTATTGAGCAGATACCACAGGCAGTGAGAGTGATTTCTGGGAGAGATGCAGAGTGGGACGCATGCCGGAGTGTGCTGGAGGGCCATTCAGAAGCGGTCATCGCTGTGGTGTTCTCGCCAGACGGACAGCTGGTCGCCTCAGCATCCTGGGACCGGACAGTGCGGGTGTGGGAGACAGCGACGGGACAGTGTCGCAGCGTGCTGAAGGGCCATTCTTTTGGGGTCAGGGCGGAGGTGTTCTCGCCAGACGGACAGCTGGTCGCCTCAGCATCCTGGGACCGGACAGTGCGGGTGTGGGAGACAGCGACAGGCCACTGTCGCAGCGTGCTGGAGGGTCATTCAGAAGCGGTTAGCGCGGTAGTGTTCTCGCCAGACGGACAGCTAGTCGCTTCAGCATCCGAGGACAAGACAGTGCGGGTAGGGGAGATAGCGACAGGCCACTGTCGCAGCGTGCTGCAGGGCCATTCAGGTTGGGTCAGCGCGGTAGTGTTCTCGCCAGACGGGCAGCTAGTCGCCTCAGCATCTAGAGATAAGACAGTGCGGGTGTGGGAGACAGCGACGGGCCACTGTCGCAGCGTGCTGGAGGGCCATTCAGTTTGGGTCACCGCGGTAGTGTTCTCGCCAGACGGGCAGCTAGTCGCCTCAGCATCTAGAGACAAGACAGTCCGGGTGTGGGAGATAGCGACGGGCCACTGTCGCAGCGTGCTGCAAGGCCATTCAAGTGACGTTAGCGCTATAGTGTTCTCACCAGACGGGCAGCTAGTCGCCTCAGCATCCACCGACAGGACAGTGCGGGTATGGGAGATAGCGACGGGCCACTATCGCAGCGTGCTAGAGGACTATTTAGGTCCGGTCAGCGCTGTGGTGTTCTCGCCAGACGGGCAGCTAGTCACCTCAGCATCCTTTGATGGCACAGTGCGGGTATGGGAGACAGCGACGGGCCACTGTCGCAGCGTGCTGGGCAGCCATTTACTTGGGGTTAGGGCAGTGGTGTTCTCGCCAGATGGACAGCTAGTCGCCTCAGCATCCTGGGACCAGACAGTGCGGGTGTGGGAGATAGCGACGGGACAGTGTCGCAGCGTGCTAAAGGGCCATTCAAGTGACGTTGGCGCTGTAGTGTTTTCACCAGACGGACAGCTAGTCGCCTCAGCATCCGAAGACAAGACAGTGCGGGTATGGGAGACAGCGACGGGCCACTGTCACAGCGTGCTGGGCAACCATTTACTTGGGGTCAGGGCGGTAGTGTTCTCGCCAGATGGGCAGCTGGTCGCCTCAGCATCCACCGATAGGACAGTGCGGGTGTGGGAGATAGCGACAGGCCAATGTCGCAGCGTGCTAGAAAATCAGCCTTCAGGTATCTTTCACATCGCATTCTCGCTAGATGGCCGGACTCTCCACACTAACAAAGGGGATATCCCCCTACCGTTAGATCTTTTCACTGTTGTATCTGCCCTTCCAGCCCAAGAACTGTCTTATGCTGCAGTAGATGGGGAATGGGTATTGCGTCAAATGCGGCGGTTTCTATGGCTTCCTCCCGAGTATCGGAACTGCGTCACGGCAGTGTATAGACACGCGGTGTGTCTAGGATGTCGTTCAGGGCGTGTAGCGTTACTTAGCTTCTAGTAGAACGTAGTTAATCTGTTACAAGTGGATAGACGTCATATCTACACTAACTACTCTAAGCTATTTCTGACTCTGCTGCAGAACTGTATATAACTAGCTACCTGTACTACTATCCTCTCCTAAAACAGTGTGGAGTCTAGTACGGCGTTTGAGCATGTATTCGAGCAAAAGCGAGTCATGCTTAGCCTTAGCCTCGGCCGCTAGTCATGTGGCTCCATCGAGATAATACTCGCGTGACAAGGGTCTGGTATCAGTGCGGGTAGAATACCGCTAAGCCACTTGCGACATTTCTGTACGACTTGCAGGTAGCGCGCCTTAGCCGTCAATCCTGCTCTGCAGATCTATCTACCTACATAACAGCGCCACGACTAAGAATGCCGTAGCACTTCGCTCGGGATACACTCTCTATATATTTTTGTATAGCTTTACAGACTTTTAGCTATATGTATACACCCTCTAGCGTATCCGAGGTTGGCCGAGGTAGGGCTTTGGTGCATGCTAGCAGCGAATTGTGGTATTACTAGTCAAGCAGGAACTCGTTAGGGACGAGATAAAGTGCAGAGAAACTTTCGAGGCTGAAGTCCCTATCCCGAGATTATCTGGGTCTCTCCGCTGCTTTTGGCTTTGTTGTGGTAGGAGCACTGCCGGCATGCCGGCACACCGGGTTTTCCGCCACACGTGGAGGGATAGTAGATCGCAAGGATCGCAGACGCCTTGCCACAAAAGTCTCTCTAAAATCCAATTGCTAGAGTAAATTGAGTAAAGAAGGTGCCTGACTACGCTGAAAAAGAAACCCCAAGATATACCTGCGCCCAGATCACGTGCTACCACAATACTGAGGCTTACCAGTACGCCTTAGGTGCGAGGCACTGACCATAGTGTCTATTACTCTTACCCCACACCACTAGCGCGACTTGTGATGCCAGTGCCAAGTGGCATTTGCGGGTCTCTTTGAGCTGCGTTGCGCGTGTGACAAAGCCTAATTAGCCGTATCATCAGCCCTGTACCTTCATTTTCTACTAGATCAGTTTATTGATGCATCTCTGGAATTATTAATTGCTGTTCTCTCTCTGCTCACTCAGAAATCCTCACTTTAGTCTCGTTTTACTTTCTCCCCTATCGACCTGATGATATAGAGTGTTTATCCAGTGGAAAAAGTGGTTATCGGAAGCAAGTCTGTGAAGCATCATGCAACTCACTGCCGCCCAACTTGCAAAGAGAAGAAAAAGAAATCGAGAGAGTCAGCAAAGATCACGCCAAAGGGTGAAAGATCAGATTGATGCTCTTGGACGCCAGGTTTGGGATCGACTGTTTAAAGGTAGACTATCTCATTAACGGCTTTAGAACAGAGAGCTTGAGCGAGACAACGTGTCGCTACAGGAGCGGCTGCTACACGCATTAGCAGTCATAGAAGTATTAAAGAAGAGTGCGAGTTCACACCAAAACTCTATCTTCAAGCAAAGAGTGCAGGCCTAACCTCTTTTATAGCTCAGTATCCAACTGAAGCTAAAGGAGCAATTCTAACAAATACCAACTTTCATACGCCATCCACTTTAAGCAATTCTTCAACATCTCATGATCACTCGTCAAACTTCACTCAGTGTTGGATCTCGAGTCCCGTGCAGCTATCGTCAGCGTCGCATTCGAACTACAACTTGTCGAGTAGATATGCCTTGCCGCCCTTGACTTATTTGCACGGCTCCTCCAACATAAATGACCATCAGGACGTAGTAAGTTTATATGAAAGTAAGGCGAAGTCAGAAAACAGTTGGGAGTATAGCTCCCTACATTTATCACCAGACATTACCAGGACAGCGAGCATTCTATTTGAGGATTCACAAACATAAGAGAAAAGATCGAGAAAATCAAGTCTAATAGAATCATTGAGTCTAGACTCTAAGCATACACAAGTCTTCTAAAGCCATATAGGCAAGGTTAATATATACATCTCGCGTCTAACGAAAATACGGCTATGTAGTGGATGTTAACTTCTCAAAATATTAGAAGACGCCTTAATTAAGCATGCATCTAAGGTCACAAGTATCTCTATGTGTGGCAGCATTGCTAATGCACGCATTTCCTCTTCGCAAGCATCTAGTAGTTAGCCTAACCTATTTGGTGGCGGTCTCTCGCGAAATATCTATCTTCAGAGCCAAAATTAAGCTTTTCAACATAATAATAAGGTAGGCTGGCGAATCTGTGCATTAGATGTGAAAGAGAAGCATTATAATCGTCTAGGTAGTACCTCTTGCTTTTTGATAAACTTCGCTTATCAGCGTGTAAAGATACGCTCTTTAAGAATAGTTGCTTTGGATTAGCTTAGTTCGAAACATGTTTTTTCTACTCATCTATAGTTCCCCGAAAGAGAATAGAGCTCAATGAGCGGAGTATAGAAATTTAGAGATATTTGGCGACATGTTCTTGGGCGGTCCATGTATCAACGTGGGATCTGGGGCGGGGTAAAGCACGGAGTGTATGACTAGCTGCAGCGGTCACAGGAATGGGTCCCTATTAATCGAAACTAATATTTTGCCTTAGGACCTGCATATAGATATCACTAGGGTCTTTATTCAATTCTCGTGCACTATAAACTGTATTAATCGCTATTTTAATGTACGTGTCTTCTAATTAATACTATAAGTTTCCTCGTGCTCTTTTTTTAGCGCGCTGTGTATCATCATTGGGGCTCTGTGCACTACAATTATCCGCCCATCTGATACGTTTGCCGCTCTTAGGCAAGCTCTTATGAGTGGGTTGTTCAAGTACTTCTTGGAGACGAGGGAACACGTCGTGCATCTCTTTTAAGATGAGTTCTTGCTGCCTTATCAAGTCTCTCGCTTTGGCAAAAAGATCTACCACTTCGGTACCATTCTCTCTGTGAAGGTGTTCTACAAGGTTTCTTAGTACTGTTTGATGCGTAGAGAGGACAATCTTACTAGCGTCGATGTATGAGGCTGCTTCCTTTGTCTCGCGCGAGGTGCCTTCGCTGGGCTGCTCATCGCTTTTCTTGTTACCAGACTCCTTGCTTGCAGATTCTGGTTCTGCTTGTTCTAAAGCTAGACAAGCGATATCATCTTTGACTACTGAAAGGTTTTTATATTCCTAAGATAATCAGTAATAACCGCCCATCGTGCAACATCTGTACATACCTGATACCACGTATCGTCTGAAACAGTTTCTGGAGAGCTCATCACTCTCTCGGCTTCCCTAGAACGCAATAGTTGTGAGGCGGAAAGGGAATGGCATCGGAAACGCTGAAGGTTCACTTATATACTTGTGATCTTGACTAGACTAGGTGGGTCGTTGCATAGACTACGCAATGACATCTCAAGTTCCCACAGAGTCTGCTAGTCCCATGCAGCGCGGCGCACATCATCTGTGCGTTAATGAAGCTGTGAACACACGTAGCCGGTAGAGCGAAGTGAACAGAGGCTGGGCATCCGTCACCTATTGAGCTTTGGTGCTGAGGTGGCAGCAGCTGTCTGTTTCCTTTCGAGGCTAGCCTATATTCAACGATCGTATCGTTTGATGGATGCCTTGTTGTGATACAGTCATAGCCTGAAATAAAACTTATCGTGTCATGCGTCCTCAAGCGGTGACGCTTGGTTACGAATAGTTTGCTTGGCTTCGGGAAGCGCGGCCATGATAGCCTGTTTATCTAATCTAGCATCCTCTGTGCCTTGTTCCCAGACACGTAGTTAGAGAGTCAGCCGCATAGTTTGGGCTCAGGATACCGGTGTGGGTGCTGGTGCCGTTGTGAGCAATTGCGGCCATTGGCCTGTGTTTTGATGGTCTGCCGGGCTGCCTTGTTCTAGTGAGGCGCGTGCTTCGAGCTGAACTTGGATTCTGCAAGGTAGATACGTTGTTTAGCAGGAACTTGGAAGGGGAGATGATACTAAATCTGTCTCTGCTGCATCTTTTATGTATTTAACACACCTACCTTCATTCATCATGCTTAGCCAGTCCTACATTTTTATTTAACATTCTTGAATACTTTTCAATACTAAGCTTCGAATACCCTGCGCTGCGCGAGACCGATGTCCTACTACACATTGTCGATCGGAATTTATGGGGATGGAGAAGACCCGAATCACCGCTCCCATTGGGGTTTCTTGATTTTCAGTCCAGGAAACGAAGTTGGAGACCTCTTACACGTACAGTTAATCTCTCTTAAAGGATTGATTTATCAGTTCGAAACTCGAAGTGGTCACCCACTAGAAAGCCAGACTTGTGAAGGGAGGGTACTCTTAGGTTACATCGAATCAACAAAGTATAATCAGCTTGTGAAGATTATATCAGAAGAACCAGCACCACGAAATAACAAAGTAAGGACACTGTTGCTGATAACTAAACATAATTCTGATTAATGCAGGATCGATGTCAAGACTGGACTCTAGAGTGCGTGATTGCACTCGAAGTTGAGGAGTTACTCCCTGCCGGTACCTCAGGTTGGGTTGAAGGAATCGTCGGGAAGCCTTCTAAAGACGTTGCAGCAGCAGTGAGTGGGAGATGGACCGCAGCGAGAAGATAGAGATTGGGGGTAAGCAAGGAGATCTGGATTAAGTAAACCTTATAGTCCGCTATATCGAACGAGCTCACGCTCAAGTTCCAACAGTAAGGCATAAGTGTCATCTGGTATCTTTGGGATTATCTGATCGATCATGGAAGACCACACAGAATTACGAGCGCGCGACTTTGCTTCAAAGTATTCACGTTCGGGTATACTGAACCCTGAAACCCCCATATCCAGAATAGCAACCACATTAAGTTGATCATTGACAAGTATGTTGTCTGGGGTCAGATCTCCATGGCAGAATACGGCGCATCCATCACCAAGGCGCTGGATTCTTTCTATCAGGTGCGCATCATTGGCATCGAATCGTCCATAAGGCCTGGAATTTTGAAGTGCATCGATAAGCCCGTTGTAGTATTCTGTACGTGATCTGAATGGACCATATTCCCGGTCTGGCATGTTTGCGGCAGGCAAATGTTGAAAAAAGACATCTCGACATGGTTTGAAGCCCATAGACCCAAAAAAGTCACCACGTAGACCCATCCAGCTCTGGACGAACCCTGACAGTTGTGCAGTCACTCTTTCCACCTGTGCCTCATCCATGATATGCAACACGTCATGGAGTGGTGTTCCGACGACTCTAGACATAAAAATGTTACCAAAGCCATCCTTTTCGTAAGCTCCGAACACTTCCGGAACAGGCACATGGGTTGATGAGGCAACAAACCGCAATGCTTCTGCTTCTGCGACCTTCACATTAGGCCCTCTTTTAAGTATGCGGTTAGAGTCTTGTAGGTGCCATATTGACTTGTCGATCTTATGCATGGCGATGTTTTTGGCTTTTGTCATATCAACAACAGTAGTAAGATCGATGTCGAAAACAACGGGCATAGCAGGCTTTTCAACAAAGAGGGCGTCTCTGACAGGGCAATTGTTAGCGCAAAGAGATCTCATAGAGATAAAGATAAACTTACTGTAGAGGAGGGGGTGGGGGAGGAGGGGGAGGACAAATTGGGGCCATCACAATGGTTGCTTGCAAGAAGAAAAATTGGACTGTTTTGATGTTGCGGCAATCGAGCGACGCGTCGCTCAAAAGAATGATGAACAGCCAAGGGCGGGCACGCGCCTAGGACGCATAATGGAGACGACGCACAGGCCATCCTAGGTGGCAGCGTGACGCTCGGAAGAGTAAGGAAGCTAATAAGCAGCTACTATCCCTCCACGTGTGGCGGAAAACCCTGCGTGCCGGCATGCCAGCCATACTCTTCACCACAACCAACGCAGCGTCATCTGAGGAACGTGCAGAATCTCGGGATAGAGATCTCTACTCTCAAGTATTTCTTGTATATCATCTCTTTGCAAGGTGACTCTTGCGTGGCCAGCAATACCACAATTCGCTGCGGGTATGTATGGCAGCCCCAGCTCGGTCAGCCTCGGATGCGCCAGAGGTTGCATGTATATAGCTGAGAGTCTGTAGTATTGTACAAAGTCATCTAAAGAGTATATCCCGAGCGAAGTGCTACAGCATTCTTAGTCGTGGCGCTGTTGTGCAGGTGTATTGATCTGCAGAGCAGGATCAACTACTAAGGCGCGCTACCTGCAAGTCGTACGGAAACGCTATAAGTGGCTTAGTGGTATTCTATCAACGCTGATGTCAGACCCTTGTCTCACGATTCAGATAGAGCCACTCGGCTAGTGGCTGTGGCTGAACATGACTCGCTTGTGCTTGAATACATGCTCAAACGCCGCACTAGACTCCACGCATGCCTGTTTGAGGAGAGTATAGTAGTGAGTATAGGTAGAGGCTTATATATAGTCCTACAGCAGCGTCGGAATTGGATTAGAGTAATTAGTACACATATAGCGTCTATCCACTCGTAATAGAATAGCTACGTTCTACTGGAAGCTAAGAAACGCTACACGTCCTGAATAGCACCCTAGACACACTGTGTGCCTATACACTGCCGTGACGCAGTTCCGATACTGAGGAGGAAGCCACAAAAACCGCCGCGTTTGACGCAATACCCATTCGCCATCTACTGCAGCATATGGCAGTTCTTGGGCTAGAAGGGCGGATGCAACAACGGTGAGATCTAACGGTAGGAGGATATCCCCTTTATTAGTTTGAAGAGTCCGGCCGTCTAGCGAAAATGCGATGTGTAAGATAGGTGAAGGCTGATCTTCTAGCACGGTGCGACAGTAGGCCGTGGCTGTCTCCCACACCCGCACTGTCCTGTCGTTGGATGCTGAGGCGACTAGCTGCCCGTCTGGCGAGAACACCACCGCCCTGACCCGACCTGAATGACCCTCCAGCACGCTACGACACGCGCCCGTCGCTGTCTCCCACACCCGCACTGTCCTGTCGCTGGATGCTGAGGCGACCAGCTGCCCGTCTGGCGAGAACACCACCGCCATGACATAGTCTGTATGGCCCTCCAGCACACTCCGGCATGCGTCCCACTCTACGTCTCTCCCAGAAATCACTCTCACTGCCTGTGGTACCTGTTCGACAAACACATTCAGCACAAGGCTCGACTCAGGCGAGAAGAGAAGAGCTGAAGAATATATCTGGAGGGGGGCCTTAGCCAGTATTGGTACGAATCGCAGCACAAATCGGACGGCATCGTGGAGGAACTTAGCAAAGACACTATTAGATGGCTACATTTAGGTCAGCATTAAAGATGATAATTACTTAGATAGGAATGCTCTACCGTCGCTAGCGCCTGTAGCCTCGCTAGTAGTCGCACGCATAGACTCGTTTCGTTGAGCAGGCTGATAGCCTCAAGCCAGTGAAGAAGGTGTTTCTCGAGGAAGCAGTGCGTGGCGTCTCCGTCTTCGATGCTGCGCCCGCTGCACTCGAGATGATGGACCCAGTAGCGGCACGCATACTGCAGCTCAGGTAGCAGGTTGTGATGAATCGTCTCTTCATCGATCTCTCTCCGTAAGACTCCAGGATCTGAGAGGTTGCACATATCTTGTCGAAGACCACTTAATGCCGACATGAGCTCTAGGCAGCGAGACGCCAGCTTCTCGTGCGTGCTGTGCTCCTCTACCCAGAAGCCGCTATCGCCGCATCTCTTTCTATTGACTAGAAAGTCGCGAAACGAAGGATGATGCAAACGCACTGGCGGGTTTGCATCTTGTGGGACATCTACAATCGAGTGTAGCTCATATAGCGTTCGATGCACATCCTCTATAGGAACACATAGTAGCTGAGCTAGTGAAGAAGTAGAAAGCGGCGATTGTAGAAGCACAATCGCCCCAAGTGTCTCTCTAATCAGCGTGTACCATCTCTTCCTTTCCTGTTTCCTGTATCTGCGAACAGAGCTCTTTAGCACTGTAAGGTATATGCTGTCTAATCGCTGTTTGGGCAGAATCTCGAAGTGCTCGTCTGTGCCAGAGTCGCTAGATGAGCTGTGGTTTGCCGAGCTGCCGTCTATAGAGGAGCTGTCCTTAAGAATATCACGCAGTCGGTCAGTAACGAACTGTCCACCTTCTTGGAGGAAGCGACAGGCAGTGGCAGCCCAGATAAACAGACCGCATGCACTCTGCACTAAATGTTCAATAGTCTCCCATGGCATCGCTGCAGAAGAGCATGCACCATGGGTGATGTGTCGGTGATAGAGTCTGCGGTGATGGTCTGCGGTGATGGTCTGCGGCGCAGCACCTCCTCGACCTCAGCCTGGCGGCTATGCAGCCTGACGACTTCGAGCAGTCACTTGTGGGGTCCAAGGCTGGAGCGAAGCACACGCATGCGCTTGGTCGTCAGCCTGGTCCACCAGCCTCGCTATGGCTCTTGTAACGTCAATTGCACCGCAATCTTTTAGCTAATAGTACACAGAATTCCTTTTGGGATCCTTTCTATCGCTAAGTTGCTATGATACAACAACTTAACATTAACTATCCGATATTTATGTTGCCGTGAATATCTCTCCCCTGCACACCACGTTCATTATTGCCGAACCTCATGTTCGTTGTGCCTGCAGATTGCTGAGGTGTAGACCACTCTCCAGATGGCGCATTACTCGTAGTGTCTGCCGCGGGGATCCTAGACAACAGCCCTTTAGCATACGCTGCCGCCGTAGCTGCCGCATAGTTCTGCCAGCCCTTGTTCTTGTGCGAGTCTGCATAGTCGCAGATGCCACGAACAACTACACACGGATACTCGTCCATCACTCCTGCTGCTTCCATCTCGAAGCAGATCACATCATGCTCTTGCTGCACTCTGTTGCGTTCGACAGCTGATATTTGCAGCTGATTGCTCGACGCGATGTTGCCGAAATGAACAGACGGCGTGTCGACTAGTCGAGTAGCTCCGTCTCCTCGATCAGATCGCGAGTCAATGTAGTCCGCATCGCAGCACTCTCTACAGTCGTCGAGCTCCGTGCCCTTATGCTCGTAAGTGTCTTTAAAGAGCCTATCTTGACTAGGACCTGGGTCAGCATACTGGCGCCTTTGTTCCTCATTAAGCTTAAGACGCATTTGCTTCAGAACCTCTGCGATGTTCGTCTTAGACCAGCCCTCTGCGCGAAAGTTGTTGACCGCGGCCATAAGGTCGCCTGGAACGCCGTTGGTGTGTCCGCGAAAGTTCAGTCGCCCTTGACCCTCCCACGCGCCCTTGTCGTACTGCAATACCCCGCCATAGTTGCCTCGAGGAGAGCTGACCACCACGTCGCCAAGCACGATCTCTGAGACTGCACCAGCTGGTCCATAGCGAGGCACGCCGCCAGCGATGCCGACAAGGAGAAAGTACCTGATGTTGGGGAACCCAGCGCGCATTTTCTCAGCAAGGATGGCGGCACCAGTTAGTCCTATCCTTCGCTGCACGCCAATGACAACCTTATGTTTTCCGATCCGGCCGCCTAGGTAGTATGCGTTCTGGTACTGGACCTCGTCTTGCGGGTACTCTTCGTCCAGCACCAGCCTCGCAGCCTCTTTCTCTAGCGGGAGCGGGCAGATCCATCCTATGGTGAACTGGTGATCCTTAGCCATTGCGGTAGGCAGGTCTTTCTCGACAACTAATTTTGATAAAGAATAATGCACATTACTGAGTAGCAGAAGCAGTGAGGAGCGGAGGTGGCGCGCATGTCCAAGCAATGGCGGTTAAAGGCAGCTGAACGAGGATTCAGGCAGCAGCACTATGTAGGCTGCGTTTCAGCCTGATTACTACCGCCCGGCGACTTCTCAGATGAACTTCAATCAGAACTCTATTCTTCGCCTTTATCTCCCTAGTTAAGGGCTAGTTATATTGCTTTATACATAGTTATACAGAATCCGCTCTTATGGCGAAATGTGTTTATCGCGAAAGGCATCAGCTCTAGGCCTTGAGAGCCTGAGATGCTCAGCCCACCTGCTCCACCAGAACCACAAAGCAAGCGTTGCAACAGTTAGCGGAACAGACAGCGCCCAGTATATCCAGAACTGACGGGATACAGCAAAAGATGATTGTCCCGCATCTCTATCAGGCTCAAACGAGAAGAAGTTGGTCCCAAAGATCGTCTATCCAACCGGTCGTGTCAGCCGTATATAAACCTGAAAATAGATAATAGTATAAAGGCGCCGTGAAACTCACAGAAATAAAGGTGGCTGGCAAGAAAGTCATTGTCACTACAGCGATCGCTTTCATCGCCGACGCTTCTCTCTTCGCTTCTTCCCCTATCTGCAGCTGCACCTTGCTGTCCCTCTGTGCGGCAGCGTTAAAAGCCTGATGTCGTAAGCTTAGAGAGACGCTATATACTGCCTGTCATAGATTAGACTTACTAGAGTGATCTCGTTTTGGATTCGCGCGTTGTTCGCTTCAGACCGTTGGAGTAAACCTCGTAGGAGGCTGAGCTGGAACTCAAAGAGACTGCCGACTTTGTCCCAGCGTCTGCGACCGTTCTTACTGCAGGCGAGGGTACTGTTGGCACGGAACCGCTCATGGTGATGCTGCATGGCGTCGAGGGACTGTATGGCCACGCTGAGAGTCTCGCTGACGTGCAACCCGTGTCTGGCAATCTCGTGCAAAAGGAAGTAATCAGTCTCCATTGACCTTTTCTGCTGCCAGTGAGCGTCATTGATGTTAGCGACAGGCGTGGTGAGCGAAACTTACAGCCTCCCACCTGCTGATGTGGTTTCTGATCGCCCAGACCGAGTCATCATACAGCCGAAGCAGCGCATCTAAGATGAGCAGAAACGCGGCGTACGGACAAAAACGAGAGACGCCCTGTGGCCAGCTCATTGACTGGATATGCGACTGCGACTTCGTAGGCAGATCGAAGCACAACAGTCCGTGAAACTCACAGAAATAAAGGTGGCTGGCAAGAAAGTCATTGTCACTACAGCGATCGCTTTCATCGCCGACGCTTCTCTCTTCGCTTCTTCCCCTATCTGCAGCTGCACCTTGCTGTCCCTCTGTGCGGCAGCGTTAAAAGCCTGATGTCGTAAGCTTAGAGAGACGCTATATACTGCCTGTCATAGATTAGACTTACTAGAGTGATCTCGTTTTGGATTCGCGCGTTGTTCGCTTCAGACCGTTGGAGTAAACCTCGTAGGAGGCTGAGCTGGAACTCAAAGAGACTGCCGACTTTGTCCCAGCGTCTGCGACCGTTCTTACTGCAGGCGAGGGTACTGTTGGCACGGAACCGCTCATGGTGATGCTGCATGGCGTCGAGGGACTGTATGGCCACGCTGAGAGTCTCGCTGACGTGCAACCCGTGTCTGGCAATCTCGTGCAAAAGGAAGTAATCAGTCTCCATTGACCTTTTCTGCTGCCAGTGAGCGTCATTGATGTTAGCGACAGGCGTGGTGAGCGAAACTTACAGCCTCCCACCTGCTGATGTGGTTTCTGATCGCCCAGACCGAGTCATCATACAGCCGAAGCAGCGCATCTAAGATGAGCAGAAACGCGGCGTACGGACAAAAACGAGAGACGCCCTGTGGCCAGCTCATTGACTGGATATGCGACTGCGACTTCGTAGGCAGATCGAAGCACAACAGTGTAACCGACCCTGACTGCGTCCAGCATGCAAAAAACCCCATCTCGTACCATTCCCATCCGTGCCGCGCACTCTGCGGCCCATGTATCGCGATGTCAGTGTTCCACTCGCTGGGGTTGTTGTAATGGTTAGAGATGTGTGGTGTGAACGTCCTCTTCGGCTGGAGCTTGTCGTATGTTTGCTTTACCGTGAAGCGGGTCCAATACGCTGGGTCTAGATGAGCGACATCCTGATAGTGTCCTAAGCTATTGCTAGCGCTACTGTACATACTGTAGAACTCCACTTCCTCATTCTTGTCTAGCCAGACGTCATACCCGCAAAAGCCGCTTGACTGGAGATACATCCTATCAAAGAAGAAGGAAGGGATCTTTAGCTTGCTTCTAAGGGTTTCCTGGAGCTTTGGTGTAGTGCTTAAGAATGCCTCAGTAGACGCGAAGCTATTTAGTATTAAATCGTAAGCAAAAGCTACCCGATTAGCAACTTACACGACTTGAACGCGCGAAACGTGTATGTCCTACAGCGACGTTAGTCGCTTCTTTGCAAATTCCTTGCTTCACTCGCCTGTAGCAGTTCTTCCCATCTTATCTCTCGAGACTGGCACGAATGGGATGCGTTGAAGTCTATTCATTTAGGTTGGTTTTGTTTCCATCGTTCGCTGCGCAAGATACCTGCCTAACTGGATAACTTTGTCCATGTCCATAGTGTTGCAAAGATTATCTTGGTGTAAGTGGTTACGTGACCAAAGGCTAACGGATAGGCTACGAATGCGACGAGGGACGGTGGAGCAAATAGACAAGCAACTAAGCGCATGCGTGTGCTTCGCCCCAGCCTTGGACCCCACAAGCGACTGCTCGAAGTCGTCAGGCTGAAGGCTGCATAGCCGCCAGGCTGAGGCTGAGGAGGTGCTGTGCCGCAGACCATCACCGCAGACTCTATCACCAACACATCACCCATGGTGCATGCTCTTCTACAGCGATGCCATGGCCTCAACATCTAACATAGCGTTCGGCGACGCATACAAGAGCGTCCAAGCTAACAACATCAACGGCTCTGTCCACATTGGTACGTCGCGGGACCGCCCGAGGGCCGTCAAGCCGTCTAGTAGACATGGCACGCGCTAAGCAGACACGTCAAACAGGACTTGAGAACACACTCGACCGTCTCCCGCGCGCCGAAGATGCGCCCTTCAACTCGTTCGCCAAGCAGCACGAGCCTACATGCCTCCCTAACACGCGCGTCGACCTGCTACAAGAGATATACAGCTGGGCGGACGGGCAAGACGAGCGGTGCATCTTCTGGCTGAGCGGCCTGGCAGGCACAGGCAAGTCGACGATCGCGCGGACGGTGGCGCGCAGCTACTATGACAAGCAGCGTCTGGCGGCCAGCTTCTTCTTCTCGCGCGGCGGCGGTGACGCAGGCCATGCAGGCAAGTTCGTTACGAGCCTTGCGGTGCAGCTTGCGCGCAATGTGCCAGCACTGAAGCAGCGCATTAGCGACGCAGTTGTAGAGCGCGACGACATTGCTAGCCAGTCTCTGCGCGACCAGTGGCATCACCTTGTCCTCGGGCCATTGTTGAAGCTTGGCGACAGTGACTGTCCAGTCTCGCTCGTTCTAGTTGTGGACGCGCTTGACGAGTGCGATAGCAACGACAATATCCGCATTATTGTGCAGCTGCTGGCTGAGGTGCGGCCGTCATTGACAGGCGCCCGACTGCGGGTGTTGCTGACAAGCAGGCCAGAGGTGCCGATCCGGCACGGGTTTAAGACGATAGCGGACTCGGAGCACAAGGACGTCATCCTGCACAATATCTCGGCGTCGATCATTAACCACGACATAGGACTCTTTCTTCAGCATTATCTTAGGATCATTGCAGAAGAATGTAACCAGGTGGACGGTTGGCCAGGTGTAGAGACCATTGGACAGTTAGTGCAGAGTGCATGCGGCCTGTTTATCTGGGCTGCTACTGCCTGTCGCTTCATCCAACAAGGCGGACCGTTCGCTGCTGACCGACTGCGTGCTGTTCTTAAGGACAGCTCCTCAATAGACAGCAGTTCGGCAAACAACAGCTCATCTAGCGACTCTGGCACAGACGAGCACTTCGAGATTCTGCCCGAACAGCGATTAGACAGCATATACCTTACAGTGCTTAGGAGCCCTGTTCGCAGATACAGGAAACAGGAAAGGAAGAGATGGTACACGCTGATTAGAGAGACACTTGGGGCGATTGTGCTTCTACAATCGCCGCTTTCTACTTCTTCGCTGGCTCGGCTGCTCCGCGTTCCTACAAAGGATGTGTATCAGACGCTGCATGAGCTACACTCGATTGTGGATGTCCCACAAGATGCAAACTCGCCAGTGCGATTGCATCACCCTTCGTTCCGCGACTTTTTACTCAATAGGAAGAGATGCAACGACGATAGCTTCTGGGTAGAGAAGAGAAGTACGCACGAGAGGCTGGCATCTCGCTGCCTGGAGCTCATGTCTATGCCTGGTAGCCTTCGACAAGATATGTGCAATCTCTCAGATCCTGGAGTTTTACAGAGAGAGATCAACGAAGAGACAATTAGTCGCAACCTGCCATCTGAGCTGCAGTACGCGTGCCGCTACTGGGTCGACCATCTCGAGCGCAGCGGGTGTAGTGTTGAAGACGGAGACGCCACGCACCACTTCCTTGAGAAACACCTTCTTCACTGGCTTGAGGCTATGAGCCTACTCGACGAAACGAGTCTATGCGTGCGACTATTGGCAAGGCTACAGGCGCTAGCGAAGGTAGAGCATTCCTATCTAAGTAATTATCGTGTTTCATGTTGACCTAAGTGCAGCCAACCGATAGTATCGTTGCCAAGTTCCTCCACGATGCCGTCCGATTTGTGCTGCGATTCGTACCAATACTGGCTAAGGCCCCCCTCCAGATATATTCTTCAGCTCTTCTCTTCTCGCCCGAGTCAAGCGTTGTGCGAAAGGTGTTTATGAAACAGGTACCACAGGCAGTGAGAGTGATTTCCGGGAGAGACGTAGAGTGGGACGCATGCCAGAGTGTGCTAGAGGGCCATTCAGATGTGGTCAGCGCGGTGGTGTTCTCGCCAGACGGGCAGCTGGTCGCCTCAGCATCTACCGACAGCACAGTGCGGGTGTGGGAGACAGCGACAGGCCACTGTCGCACCGTGCTGAAGGGCCATTCAGGTTGGGTCAGGGCGGTGGTGTTCTCGCCAGACGGGCAGCTGGTCGCCTCAGCATCCGACGATAGCACAGTGCGGGTGTGGGAGACAGCGACGGGCCACTGTCGCAGCGTGCTGGAGGGCCATTCAGGTGAGATCTGGGCGGTGGTGTTCTCGCCAGATGGGCAGCTGGTCGCCTCAGCATCTACCGACAGCACAGTGCGGGTGTGGGAGACAGCGACGGGCCACTGTCGCAGCGTGCTGGAGGGCCATTCAGGTTGGGTCAGGGCGGTGGTGTTCTCGCCAGAT